>VDFB02081190.1:0-23022 GCA_007258455.2 Sequoia sempervirens
CTCCTATAGGATTTGCTCAAAATCTAGCAACTAAACACACTACATGCATAATATCCGGTTTGGTAGTGCAGTGAGATAGAACAACCCACCAATCATGGATCTATATTTTCTTTGATTTGTCTTAGTAGATTCATCATCCTTGCTTAGCTTACATCTGGTTACCATAGGAGTACAAACTAGTTTAGAATCTTCCATCCCAAAAAATTTCAACAACTCTTTTACATAGATTATGAAATGAATATCCCTTAGTCAGTTTGATTCACTTGTAAACCAAGAAATAAATTCAATTCACCAATCATAGACATCTCAAATTCTTTTTGCATTTCTTCAGCAATCTTTTTACACATTCCTTCATTTCCACCAAAAATGATGTCATCAATATAAACAACTACAATCAACATCTTATTACCTTCCACTTTGAAGTAGAGATTGTTGCCAATAGAACCTTTGTTGAATTCTTGCTTTGTCAGATATCTATCTAGTCTTGCATACCAAGCTTTGAGAGCTTACTTCAATCCATACAATGCTTTCTTCAACTTACAAACCATGTCCAAATTTTTAGACAACTGAAACCCTTCAGGTTTCTCCATGTACACTTCGTCCTCCAACTCACCATTCAAAAAATTTGAGTTAACATCCATCTGATATACCTTGAAATCCTTGTGTGTAGAAAATGCCAAAAAATATTTTGATAGCTTCCATTCTAGCCACACGGGAAAATGTTTCCTCAAAATCTATTCCTTCAACTTGTGAATATCCTTTGCATACCAATCTTACCTTATTCCTTACTACTTCTCCATTTTCATTTAACTTATTTCAGAACACCCATTTTGAGCCAATCACATTTTTGTTAATAGTCCTAGGGACTATTTCCCATATCTGATTCTTTTATATCTGCTGAAATTCCTCTTTCATAGCTCTCATCCAACTTTCATCTTCACATGCTTCTTTTATAGTTTTAGGTTCTATTTTAGAGAGTAAACATAAATTTACCTTAGCTACAACTTTGCTTCTTGTCTTCACACCTTCACTCTTCTCTCCAATTATCTGATCTTCTGAATGATTCTTCTAAAAATATTTAGGAGTCCTAGCAACAGGTTCTGGTTCATTCTCTTCTTCTTCTTCCTTCTTATTTTCTTCAGGTATATGTCCATACATAGGATCATTAGGTTCAACTTCACTTATCTCAATAGGTATGTGGATGTCTTCATCAACTTTCACATTAGCACTTTCATTAATCTTTCTTAATCTTTTGTTAAAGCATTTGCATGCCTTGCTAGTGGTAGAATATCCAAGAAAGATTCCTTCATCACATCTAGCATCAAACTTTCCGAGATTTTCATCATCTCTTTTAATATAACATCTACTTCCAAATACTTTAAAATATTTCACAGTAGGATTCTTACCAGTCCATAACTCAAAAGGTGATTTTGTGATGTTATGTTAGATCTAAACTCTATTAAGAACATAAATAGTAGTATGTATCACTCCTCTCCAATATACATCTAGTACATTAGATTCTTTCATCATAGTTCTAGCAGCTTCCTGTACTATCATGTTTTTCCTTTCAACTACTCCATTATGTTGTGGGGTTCTCAGAGTAGAAAATTGTCTTTTTATGCCATGCTTCTCAGAACCTCTATTTGATCTTAAACACTTGATTTTCAGATCTACTTCATTCTCCACTCTTGCTTTAAATACTTTGAACCTATCTAGGGCCTGATTCTTTTCTTTGAGAAAAGAAACCCATGTCATTCAAGTGTAGTCATAAATAAGCAACATGAAATATCTATCCCCATTCAGGCTTCCAGTCTTAGTCAAACCACATAGATTAGTATGTACTAACTCCAACATTCTCGTAGTAGAATGTTCTTTTCCTTTAAAGCTACATCTTGTCTGCTTCCCCAATTGACAACTTCTACAAATAGTATTAGCAGGTCTTGTGATTCTAGGTAGTCCTAAAACTATTTCCTTTTTATTGATCTTGACTAAGTTATCAAAGTTCACATGTCCCATTCTTCAGTGCCATAACCAAATTTCACCGATATGAGATACAAGACAATGACCATCAACTCCCTTTAGCTAATAGATGTTTCCATGATTTCTCCTTCTAGCTGCAATCATATCTCCATTTCTAAATCCTTTTCTTATTTCACAGTTATTATTCTGAAACACAAGTTTAAACCCATTACTACACATCTAACCAACACTTAAAAAATTATGCCTCAAACCCTTCACATAATATACATCATTAATACTATGCACTCCATCAAAACTAATTGAACCTTTACCACATATCTTAGCTCCCAAATCATCACTGAACAAAACTAAACCACCTTCATATCTCTCAAGTTTATTGAACTTACTCTTATCTCTGGTCATGTGATTTGAACATCCACTATCAATTACCTAGTAGTCTTCATCCTGTCTTGCATGAAATTTGGTAACCAAGGTACCTTCCATCCTATTCTTCTTAACCTCTAGAGCCCTTTTGCTTACACATCTTCTAGAATTAGTGGATACAAATTTATTTTCCAAAGATAAGAATAACCATTCACTATCATCAACCTCATTTGTAGATTAATCATCAGAGATACTTTCCTCTTCCTTAACATAGTACAACTTCTTATATTTTTTATCCTTCCTATCCTTATAATCCTTGTTATTTTTATGTGCAGCTCTATTCAGACATCTTGAATCATAATGACCAATATTACCACAACTAAAGAATTTAAAGGGAAACATACCTTTATACTTTTTGGTACCTTTCTTCAACTTCCTCATGAAGTTAGCTTCCAACTCATCAACTTCATCGCTATTCGGTTCCTCCTCAATCTTCATTGGGCCTTAAATGCCATCTTTGTCTTTTCTTCTATCTTGTCATCTTTCTATAACTTTCTCAATTCAAGTTATTACAAGGTGTCGAACAAGTGTTCCAAGGTGTACTTCTTAGGATAATACATTTCTTCAATCACCGAGATCTTATTGTTGTAGCAATCCAGTAGGGTGACCAGGATCTTCTCAATTATGTCTTTTTTTGCTAGCTTTTCTCCTTGATTTCTAACTTCATTTGTAGTATGTTCAACCCGGTGAAAGAAACTTGTAAATTCTTCACCATCTTCCATTTTCAGGTTCACAAATCTATGCTTTGTTGTAAGTCTCTTTGTCAATTTCACTTTTTCATTCCCTTCATACATGCCTTCCAGCTTCTTCTAGACTTGATATGTAGTATCTAAAGAATTAAACTTAATTTTCTCATTTTTAGATAAACCACTACAAATCACATACTTCGCCTTCTCATTTTCTTCACAGGCAGAGATCTCATCTACATTATTAACACCACCGAATGGAAGTGTATACTTATTCTCAACAGCCTTCCAGGTCTTCAAACCAATAGAGATAATATATCCTCTCATCTATCCCTTCCAATATTTGTAGTCAATTCCATCAAACATAGGGATCGCCAACTTGTGTGCCATCAAATCTTCCTTAAGCGATTAAGCTCTATAGGAAGCAACCAAAGCTCTGATAACAATTTCTAAATAGGTGCAAGAAAATTGAGAAGGGGGGTGAATCAATTGCCACACAAATTCACACTTAAAAATTTATCACTTATCAAATCTTCAACCACACTATTCTATTATTGAATATGAGCATGAGACATAGATAACCGAAAGTAACCACAATGAACACTAGATTTTTATGTGGAAAACCCAATAAGGGAGAAACCATGGTGAGGGTTAACTCACAATATAAATATTATAAACTGAATACAAAAGGCTCACTACTAAAGGCTCACTACCCAAAAGAGGACTCACTGTCCAAGTACAAAGTTTCACTTCCTACAAAGGACTCACTATCCAAGTACAAAGGCTCATCACCTACAGATACAAAAGAGAACAAAATATCCACCCCTACAATTAAAGCACATTCATAGGATTATAGAAACCTTTAGCTTACTGTCTTCTACACATTGAAAAATTTCTATCACAACTAACTCACACACACTTATGCTCTTATGATTTGTGGCACTCTTTCATCACTTTGCATCACACTATCATATAATTCTTAACAACTCGACTTTATTTTATACCATTCTCAACATTAGAAACATTTACAAAGGTCAGCCACAATACACCATTTCATAAATTCAAATTAGGCTAGCAACTCTAAATTCCTATAGGGGAAAGGAATAAGAGTGGACCAATAAAAACATACAAATAATATTCTCGAATCTTCTACATGCTTCCTCAATTTAAATTTTATTTTTTGAATGAAGTGTAAACACCAAGTCAGCCAAACCTAATGAAAACACAAATAAACATTGATGCACATTCTTCCTAACAAGAAGATGACACATAGACAATGCAACATGCTTCATTATGCATGAGAATACATCTCAGAACCTTCCAGATACATCCTCAACAAAACAACAGGATTCAATCACTGAATTTATTTCACTAGTCTGTCTGAACTATGCAAACACACACATAAATACAAAAACATGATGTTTTTATTACCAAACTTGAAATCTCTTCACCAAAGCATAGGAAAGACCTTCACAAGACATGTCCCAGATCTGTAAGATCTGAAATGAAGTAGCAGAGAACTCCAGAGCAAACATATTTTTCCCAGTCCACAGAACACTGACATTGCCGGTAGAACACACATACCGGTGGAAACAAATTTCATGTACCATCTCACCATAAACTAAAACTTAGACTATATCATCATCAAATCACCATAATGAAATCTTCATAACTACACAGGCATAGGATCAACACAGGAGAAATGCGGAGCACATGCTGGAGCACAATATTAACACTTCCAACACTCTAATTTATTTTCTTCATTAATTTTCTCAAAAGAACTTGGAAACTCATCAAACCACCATAATGATAGCTCCATGTACTCACAACATCTCACCAACATCTCAGCTATATATATGTAATTAACAACATACTGAATAGTTTTGACATCAATGACAACATTAATGTCAACACCACCAAACTAGCTCATACTTGCAACATAAGCATGGTTATAAGGATCTCCTTTCCCCCCATATTTCTTGAATCAACATACCTATACAATTTGTTGCATTAATTTTATCGATATCTCCAAGGACAAGGGATTGTTTTGGATATAATATGTAGGTGGAACATTTTGATTTTGGTTTATGGTGGAAACTTGCTTTTGAAGGGATGAAATGGTTTGCAAAAGTTGATTTATGAGAGGATTATTATTTTCATTTTGAGATGGAGGTGAATAAGGTGGAGGTTTGTATGTGTTTAATGGACAAGTGAATGGAATTATTTTAGGAGGTAAAGTAGTAGGATATATGATGTGCGATGCCACAAAGGTACTAGGGATGCTAGCAAAAATACCCAAGGAAGTTTAATCACATTACTAGTAAGTTGCATTGTTGTAACTTGAGGATTGATATAGGTAGGAACAAAGACAATGGTTGTGGGAGGAGGAATTTGAGTTCCTCCATGGCTTTGGATATTGTTTGAAAGTAGAGGAAAACTAGTGGTTGGGGTAAGGAATTTTCCAAAAATCTAAATTATGTAATGTGCAAGCTATATTTCATCTTCACTTTCAGTCAAGCAATGTAAGGTATCTATAAGAGGGGTAGAAATGGTTGAAATGGTTTCAGTGCTCACTTGATTTTGTAAGTTTTCTAAATCTTCATGGATTTGGATTATGTTTTCTTGCAGAATACTAGTAACCATGGTTTCAACATGCGTCACACTACTTGAAGGTAGAGAGTTGTTAAGGGTATGGTCCATACCTACTGAACTAGTGTCAAAAACAATAGTGAAAGAGCTAGATAACCCAAGATCCATGACAATTGTGCTATTACAGGATGACATGAGTCTCAAAATTTGTCTCACTATAGTATTAGCAATAGGAAACAAATTAAAAAATCTCATACAAGGGGAAATCAAGGAAATGAAAGGTGCAATGAACAAAAGGTAAATGCTATACTATAATTTTGATTCAAATGAAATTAACCTATATGCAATGAAATGAATGTAACAAAAAAATTGTTAACTAAAATGGATAACTAACAGCAACAAACTAAAACACAGAAATAGAGAATTTAATGCTTAAAAATGCAGTCTAAAATCTGAAATAGGACTAAATGACCCAGAGGGACATATGAGTCCCAAATAGGGTTTTTCAAGGGTTTGAATAGTGAATAACAGTTAGCACAAGATACCCAGAAATTAGGAAAAATCTCATGTATTAGGACTAAATCACCCAAAGGGGTGTATGAGTCCTAGTTTAGGGTATTTACACCATTTTTAGCAAATTTTGTGTGAGTGTTATGTTTTTTATTTTGGATGATGTCTAATTTAAGTGAAAATTTAGATTTTATATGAAGTTCAATGATGCAAGATGCAAAAAATCAACCTATATGCACTTTAACTAATGCAAGATTTAGAAACCCTAGAATGCCAATTAACTAATGCAAACCCTAATGCAATGTTAATGGAAGAAAAATCTAGGATGATGCAATCCAAATCAGAAAATTAAATGTTCTTAATGTGGTTTCACCAAAATGGAACAAAGGGAATAGGGTGCTCTATCTTTTTTAGAGATGGAACACTAGGGTTAGGACCTATTCCACTTAGTTTCACTAAAGGAAAGCCTAGAGATCTCAATCCAAGGATTCAATGAAGTAAAAATATTTTAAATAGGGTGTCCTAGGGTATGATTAATAACTCAGATGGGGTTCACCACCAAGCTAGGGCTTAGAAATACAAATGATCTGCAGGATCTAATGACAAAGACTAATGATATGTAATACTTCACTAAATGACCTATAAATGAATACCAAATAGAATAAAATGCTGAGAAACGATAAATGTGCACCTAGAAACCTATAGGAGCTTGAATGAAGACTTGAAATGTTGAAAGCACTAAAATTAATGTAGGCTTGGACTCATATGCCAGTTTGGGAGATTTAGTCCTCGATTAGGGTTTCTGGGCAGGAACAAAAATATGACAAAGATATGTCTGAAACACTTGAAATCTAGAAATATCATTGAACTAGGACTCATACACTAGAAGTGGCGTATCGGTCTAGTTTGTCCTTTTCAAAGATTTTGGATCTAAATTTTCTCTTCAATATTTTCTTAATCTTATCAACTTGATTTTCAAGTCTCAATTGCCAAATTTTGCTTTGTAGATGATGTGACAACTTTGAAAACTTTGAACACTTGACAACTTCTTTCCAATATTGCTCTTCAATGTGTCTTCAACCTATATCTGTAAATCACACACTAAAGAGAGGGAAAAATGTTGTTTTTTAGTAGAAAGGGGTTTTCCTTGGTCAAACCCCCTTTTGGTAATCAAACCTTATAATGAAATAAAATGGAGAGGAATGATGAATGAAAAAAATGATTTATGTTGTAACTCACCAAACACTAGAAATAAAGTGTTGTAAACATGTATGATATGGATCCAATGGATGTATATCTCGATTCTTGCTTGAATGTAATGGATCTTGAATTGAATGCTTTCTTTAATCATGAAACCCTACATCACAAATGTTAGCTCAAAAATAAACATGATGCGTGATGACTTTGACATGATGCTTGATAATTGAATAATGCTCTAAAATACTTGATAATTAGCCCTTAAATGCTATTGTAAACTCTAATTTTCTATTAAGAATGAATACTCAAGGAGCTAGGTCACTTGTAAACTTGCTATGTGAAAATGAGTGAAATAACATTGTATTTATACTTGTTTATGCCAAATTTCTCAAAATTACAACACTACAAGCTGACATCAGATCTAGGAGGATAAAATCCCACCAATAATTTTAATTTAATTTAATTTTATGCCACGCAAGACTCATATGCAAGAATTGGCATATGAGTCCCATTAGACTAGGCTATGGGACACATTTTTCAAGAAATACTTAAATTCATGTGAAATTAGGATCAGGGCCTTGAAATTTAGGTGGGACTCATATTCCCAAGGTGGCATATGAGTCCCAAATCACAAAATTTTGGCCATACAATTAGAAAAGACATGTGTCATGGTTGGATGTTGGTTTATGTTAGGATTATCCTCAGAAAGATGCATTAATTAAGGCTTGTGGATGAAAAATAGGGCCAAGTAAAGATTAAAGAAGCCCAATTAATAATGTACATCCTAGATTAGTGTGAAAGTGTGGTACAACACTTTACAACACCCTAAATAAGGCACAATTATGTTCACTTAATTTATAAGGGCCCAACACCTAATGTGAATGTGTTAAACACAATACAACACTAAATCAAGGCCACATTAAGCTCATTTTAACAAGGAGGGACTAAGCCATAGGGAAAATGTAGAGGGATACATTTTTTGTTGCTACATCAGTTTAAGATACATAACTATTCCAAAACTATATAAACTACCAATATACATAATGCATAGTGGAAACTTTAATCATAAAATACCTAGATGAGAAGCAAGATAAGTCCACCCAAAGCTATCCATCTAAGCCCAAGAACATGAGCGTCTAACCAAGACTACCTGACCCTTGGCCCTTAGTAGTAAGAATGTCTGAACTAAGAAAATTCCACCCTCGAAGTGGCATGCTTAGTGGATACAATTGTATCTTCTTTTCCTATCCATGTTTTCTTATCCATCCTCCTTATGACTGAGACTCCTTGAATGCATTCTAAAATCAATCATAGTTTTTCTTGATAGGGGAGCCTTGAAAGGGGTGCTTGTAAACAAATCAACCCATCTAAGCACAAGAGCATGAATGTCTGACCATGACTACTCACCTCTTTGCCCCAAGCAGAAAGAATGTCCAACCAAGACTATTCAACCCTTGAACTGGCATACTTAACATGGGAGGCTTGTAAAAAACATCCTCCTAATTTGCTTCCTTCAACCTTACATTTGATTGATCATAGGATAAGGACATACATAAATATAGAGATACAATCTATTCATGTTTATATTAAAGAGTCATAATTATTTACAAGGCTAAATAATTGTTGCAAGCATCATTATTGGACAATTATAAATAGTATCTATATTTTTTTATATAAATATATATATATACATCTTTGTTTATAATTGATTTCAATTTATAGATTTTTTTTTGTGTGAATACATGTCTATATATATATATATATCGTGAATAATATATATATATATGTATATACATATATATATATATGTATATACATATATATATATACACATATATATATATACATATATATATACATATAAATACATATATATAAATATATGTATATATATATTACTATATTATTATTTTTAACTTATAGAGCTGATATATTTTCTCTTCATTGTTGTTGCCTTTCCATTGTGTTTGATCTATAGGAGTTGTTCCTTCTTTATTCTCAGCCACACTCTCTTATCTCTATCCAACACAATGCATTTTTTTGCATAAGACTTTTCCTTCAGGTTTAAATACCCTGTAGCTTCTCCTTATGAGATGTGACTGAATGTTGATCAATTCCCTTTGAGGTATTGCACCTTTATGTAATCACTAATATCAAGGTTCATTGACTTTGGTTGCATCCTTTTCCTAATGTTTGGGTAATTAATTATTGAATAAAACTTCTACTTTTCATAATCGTGGCAATTATAATATCTAATAAACATTATTTATGTTTTCTTTATTATTAAACATAGTAAATATTATTTATAACCATAATAAACATATTTATTATTTATATTATTTATGATTGTAATATTACTACTGATAATGATAATTCAGATTACATTTATTTTATTTTGATGTTGATTTATTTGTATTTTAATATTCCATATATATTTAAAATACAATATTAGTGAGTTGTCAATATTATTATTTGCACTTTAATGTGTTATCATTTTTGGAAGGGATATGTCACACCCTATTTCTTAGTTACTAATTTACTTTTACCTTGTAAGAAAATAAAGAAATAAACATATAAATGTTTATGATAACTTTGATATGCGCAGTAGGTGAATAAAATACTAAATATGCATTATGATGCTATTACTTTTGAAGGTATGAATGTGTTCTATACTAATAGGAAATGTGATGAGTAAATATGTATTGCAATGTGAATTCTTTGATAATGAAAATGATTTATGATGCTATGAGCTTTATGTGAATGTATAACTACCTATGCGATGTACTAAGTTGAATGTAGGAATAGGTTCAAACCTTCGAAAGAGAGGGAAAGTATCACTCAGAAGAGGAGCTTGGTTTGGTAACCCCTTTATGAGCCTAACTAAGCATTCACACACTCACACCCTAATTGGTCTAATCGAGTCAGGATAGTCATGAAATGGTAAGTAACCTCTTGTTGCAGTTTGAGTATGTTTGTACTAGGGTATGTGCAGGATCATCATGGAAAAAATAGGCCCTTAAGTGGCAAAAAATTAGAGTTAGGCAACTTGAAGTAAAAATTTGAATAAGTTATCTATATTATTTTAAAAATATGTAAGAATAGAATCTGTAGAAAATTGAATTTAGTTTCTAAACTACTAGGTTTATTCAAAACAAATCTATTTGGTGAAATTTTGAAATTTCAATGTAGTAGTGCTTAAATTTCAAGGAAAAAATAAGTAGGTGTCTGTTTGACCACCCTAACAACAATAAAATGACAATATTTTAGTTATAAGTAGAGGACTCATGCCCTGATGTGATGCATATTTTTTTGTATTTTTCCAAGTAAATAATTAATTATGAATTTTTATTACAAAATTAAAAAAATATAAAAATTGTATGTCTGACCTTTTAACTTGGTCAAAACTTCATGAAATTCATTTTTTTTAATCCTATAGTATGTGAAGCATAGAATGTGATGCATGTTTTGGATTCAAAAAATGTATACCGCTTTGAAAGCTATAGATATTTTTAATCAGTCTATCAAATAGGACTTTAGTCATAATTCAAATAGAAAATGAATAATAATAATTTATTAAATTCAAAGTAAAGAATAATTTATATTGGTGGAAAGCTGGAATCTCCTTTAAAAACCATTTTTGTTTCATTAATTTTGGCTAAAAAAAATGTCGTCAGCCACATACACTACACATACCCATCATATCGCCACTTTTTGGCCCATTATGATCCTACACATGCCCACTAGAATGTGGTTTTAGTATTTGAATGTTCCTATTTGGGGTTGTGTGATTGAGTTTTCATATCAAGTGAAAGTCCTTTGTATGTTCATACTTACAAGATAGTTGATGAAGTAAATACACATCTAATGTAAATATATCAATCAATGGTTATGCTTATGAGTGTTTCTATAAAGATATGAAAATAATAGTAATATATATATATAGTAAACATATTAATATATATGCATAAAGTAATAGAGTCTCATATATATTAATATATTAATATATAATCATACACACACACATATACATACATACATACATATATATACATATATATACATACATATATATATATATAGTGTTATTCTTTATATATTTATATATGTTTGATAATTGACAATTAATGTATTTGATAACTTTATGAAATGAATATATATGTACATGTATATATTTATATATATGTAAAAGGATATATATATATACAATATATAAGTTGAAATACATTAATAATTAATATATATATATATATATATATATATATATATATATTATTGTATATATATATATATATATATATATATATATATATTGTATTGTATATATATATATATATATATATGGATATTGATATCCTTATAGTAGCAGTTATAAAAATGTATGTATAATAACATATTAATAATGATCAAGGCTGCATTGAAGTTAGTATATATGGCGCAGCCATTAAATGGAATATGGCTAAGTAAGAGCCAATGAAATAATTTGTATATGTTGCACCATAATGTGCATAAGGGGATATAAGGAATGCTAAATTGTTTGAATGGCTATTATGCCAACATGTATTTCCTTTGACCAAGCACGTGGTATTGAGTTTGAGTTGTGCATAAGAGAAGGATATGAAGTTAGGCGCTTAATTCTAGAAGGAAGGTTTAAATGCAATATGAATAGAAGCTTTTTCCATGAGATAAGGCTAGGAAATGAATGAATGTGCATTGTATATGGTACAACCTTTAATGGAATACCACCCAATAAATAAAATAATGTAAGACCAAGTCAAAACCAATGAAGGAAGCATGTAATATATATACACTATTGTGTAAGCATTAGAAGGGAAGTATAAACTATTTTAAATGTCTTTGAAAGCAGTCACAACCCACACTATTATCATGGGTTCCAACACTTGAAGGTGGCACCATATAAACAAGAGTTTGGGATTCTTAAGAGGTCTTAAAACTATTCATAAGCTTGAAAATAGTATAGATACTTGGTCAAGTGCAAACTTGGAAGCATTTTGTAAAGGAATTAAATTTAGGAAACTTGTTTTAAACTTGTCCCCAAATCAAGTCAACTTAGCCATTTAAATGGTGAGGAATTTGATGTGTTGCAAACTTGTGAGTGAATCAATGCATGAGGATGAAAGGTGGTAGAAATACTTACTTGTTTGTAGCCTTTGGTTGCTCACAAATTAGTATAAATAGAGGTGCTCATTCTAGAAAATGCACCATTTGACAATTTATGAGTTGTTAGTATTATTCTACTACAAATTTAAAGCAAAATGAGTTGAGAGATTGTGAGATTGAGAGTTGTATTGTTGAATTCATTTATTTTGTTAAGAGATTTAGAGTGATCTAGTAGAAGAATTTGGGTAGTTCGTAGTGGAAGTTGCAAGCAAAATTGAGGAGAAGTTATTCAGTTGGAAGCTTTAAACCGACATGTTGATTCCTACCTCTTTGTTATTATGTTGGAAAGATTGTCTTTTACTTGTGTGAGATGCTTGTATATGCTTGCATGCTTCATGGTTATTTATTATGTTGGAGAAACCTATCATATTGGGTTAATACTTTTATATACCCTATATGGGAAAATAGATGATGATGTTTCTATTTAAATTAATTGTGGATAGACTATACTATACATATATAGAATGTGAAATGTGGAATATATTGATGTCATGAGGTGACTTGACACTGCTAGTTTGTAATGCTAGGTAAACCTTGGGAATAAAGAGGTTAGCAATACAACAGTAATGATGATATGATAGGCATGCCATAATTGATAGGATATGATGTCATTGAATCTATATTATTAATCTATACTTGATTGATCACTTGATATTTACATTAATTTTGATTGAAACACTAGGTTGAGAATAAGCTACTAGTTTGGGATATTTACTTTATTATTAATTGAAACCCTAGTTTGAGGCTAACCTATATGGTTGGGTCATTTATTGACTTCTTATTGAAGAAAATAGGTTTGGGATTACCCTATATGATGAGATTGATCATTTTATTATTGAAGGTTATAAATTTGATTGAAGTCATTTATTGTTGAAGGTTATACTTTTGATTGAATTCATTTATTATTGAAGGTTATACTTTTAATGGGTGTCATTTATTGTTGAAGGTTATACTTCTAATTAAATTCATTTATTGTTGGAGGTTATAGTTTTGATTAAGGTCATTTATTGATGAAATTATACCTTTGATGGGAGTCATTTATTGTTGAGAATACACTCTTGAATGGAGACTTTTATTATTGAGACTATACTATTGGAATAGTGTCATTTAATGTTATAACATTATGTTCATCATACATCAATACTATATGTATGTAGCATAAGATATACTTGCTTTGGGATAATTAGTAGCAATGTAATTTAGATATGAGTTAATGGGAAGGTTATTACTAGGGTTAGGATAAATCCACATGAAAGGGGATAACCTTAGAATAGAATAATAATGGTCCATACAAATCACGCAATTAAATATGGTGATTTAGAAGACCTCACTTGATGTTACTGGGTGAAGAATCTTTGGCCAAAGTAATGGAGGTAGTCACTATCTATAGTGTCAGCTCACTATGTGATCCAATTTACATTTTAGGCTAGGGAAATCATATCTGAGATAGTAAAAAATATGGTAGCTATAGATATGTAGGACACATCACCATGCTCAAAGAAGGATATTTGAAGGATGAGGTTGCCAAACCAATCTCTTCGTCGAAATCGTATATGAGATAGTAGACAATATGGTAGCTCTAGATATGTAGGACACATCACTGTGCTAAAAAATGCTAATTGAAGGATGAGGTTACCAAACCAATCTCTTAATCAAATGGAGTGCCATCTTACCAAGTTTCATAGATGTGCAGGGGATCATAGTAAGTCGATGGTTGGCAGAAAAGCGCTTGAGTGATGCTTCTCCTCATGCAGTTGGTAGCCAAGATTTGGGAACACATTCTAGACCATTGGTATTTCTAATTCAAGAATTGAAGATGTACACGCTAGTATTGGGGACAACTAAAAGGTATGCAACAACGAAAGGGGACGTCTAGAATGTATACACCAATGCTAGGACATCTGTATTAGTTTGTATTTCTAGTTCATGTTATCTTGTTGAAACTATATATAATCATGTATCCATCTATATGGAAATTATAAAATATGAAATGTTATGTTGAATATATATTTATGTAAATTTAAATCATACTTATATTATTGGAATGATTCTTTGATTATGCATTGGAAAGTTTGGATAAAATTATATTTCAAATGATCCATACATTATTGGATAGAAAAGAAAGTTTTTATGGCTTGTAATGCTAGTAGAATAATTTTCCACTTGTAGGTAAAACTTAGTAAAATTACTAGGTAGAACAATGGGCATGTTACAAAGGAAAAGAAACAAAATACTTAATTTTGTTAAAAAAACTTGGAGATAGCATTATTTTTTTTTGTGAGAATAGTTCTTATATTATATTATTAAGATTCTACTATAACTATATATTTAATAAAAAATACATATGGAAGTTCATATTGCATGTACAAGTTGTTTCTATGATGAGCCACTATTTTCTACTATAAAACATACAATTATGAGGGCCAAAATGCCTAAATAACAATAAAAAACTAATCCTAACTATCATAGAAATGAAAAAGGAATTTTTAAGAGGCTAGAATGATGTGTACCTTGCTGCAAGAAGGTTTTTTTTATATCACAAAGGACTCATTTGCCTTTCGTGGTGAATGGGTCCTTGTTAGGGTTCCAAAAATTGACTTTTGGGTTTTATTCCTCTCAGTCTACACTCCCAAATCTCAAGTTTTCATTGCTTTAGGTCTTACTGAGGACTCATTCACCTTTAGTGAAAATGGATCCTTTTAGGGTTTTGGAAAACTAATTTTAGGGTTATATACTTCAATTTTTGCATTCTTAGTTCCCATTTTTTTAGCTCCTGAAAGTCTAAAACAAATTTTGTAGCTTTGTTTTAATGATCTTGCACTATGGATGACAACATTAACATTTTTTCTTTAAATCTTTCTCTCAATCCTAAAACCTTGCAATCACACATTCAAGAGGAGAAAAACTTGTTGATTGTTAGTGAATAGGGGTTTTCCTCGATCAAACCCCTTTTAGGTAATTAAACCAAATGATGGAATAATATAATTGAAGCATGAAAACTGAAATAATGAAATGTTGATACCTTGGAAGTTGTATTGGAATGTAAATATGCAAACTAACATGAAGTGGCCATGAAGAATGTAGATTTTGATCTCAAATAGGATGTGAAACAATGCTTGCAATATGGATCTTCAATGCTACATCAACAATCTTAGCTCAACAACATTCTGGAGTGCACTATGCCTTTGACATGATGAAATGATTTTGAATTTCTGCAATAAGACTTTGATAATCTACCCTTGAATTCCCTTGAAAATTCTCTTAAACTTATCTATAAGGCTCTTTTGAAGGTTCTCTTGAATGCTCATGAACATCTAGTATGAAACTAGGTGAATTAACCCCATATTTATACAAAATTTAGAGTTTAACCCCGAAATTCAAATAATTCAAGCCAAAATCAGATCTAGGATTGAAAATCATTATGATCCTGCCAAAATTAAATTCAAAAAGGGGTGTCCTATGTAAGGAAGACCCATTCACCACTAAAGGTGAATGGGTCCTAGCACAACTTTCTAGGACCTTGCTTTTGGTGGGGGGGGTTGAAAGAACATCAAAAACCCACCTCAAAAATCCATAGAATTGGGGTTCCTATGTGGAGAGGACCCATTCACCACTAAAGGTGAATAGGTCCTAGCAACATTTTCTAGGACCTTGATTTTTCCAAATTAAATGTTATGCAATTTGATTATTATGTGTTAGGATAGATCATTTGGAAGGTGTCATTAATAAGGATTAAGTTTTAATTAAAGGGGCTAATTAAGCTTAATTAACCATAATTAATTAATAAAACCCTAGATAAGTGTGAAACTGTACCACAACACTTTACTACACCATAAATAAGGTACCATTTAAGTACATTTTATTTAAAAGGGGTGCTAGATTAATGTGAATGTGTACAACACATTACAACACTAGAACAAGACACTATTAGGTTAAATATATGTCACTTATTCTCAAATTAAGGAAAAGGGATACTTTTTCCATTACTACACAAGTTATTTCTCCTCATGTATTTCTATTGATAAGAATTATTTATTTATTTGACATATCAACTAGTTCCATAATAACAAATATTTAATTGCAAGATAATCACTAACTCCAATACAAAAAAAAACCTTCAAAATTAAATGCATCCCAAATTTCATAAGAAGCCTATTATTTTCCCATTCGTACTAGACATCTTTCATAGATAGGAGATGATCACCACATGAATGGAGAGTCACTTTGTTACCAAAAATGAAAGGATAACTAAATGATTTAAAATCTCCACTAACATAAATTTTACTAAGTGATTCATTCTTATGTTCTTGGTCAATCATTTATTGTACCAAAATCTTATGATTTTTAGTAAAAATAAGACTAGCACAAAGGAAACCCCTTGAATGTAAATCTACAACTAAAAGATTAGCAAAACAAATCAACTAAAAATACAATAGGAGTGTTAGAGGCCAAGGGTTTGAAACATTATGTCTTCAATGAAAATATAATACTACATGAGGTCTCATGCTTGGTCTCCATTAGAGAAAATATGTTTTTATACTATTCTTAATATTTTCTAATTAATATGAATGTATTCAAGCGTTAAAAAGAACACAAAAGAAATTTAGAAAAAGAGAAAAGAAAAGGCATTCACTTTTTTTTGAGATACAATATAAAATCTCTCTATTTCTAATTACAATAGTGGTCAATCTATAGTAGTTAGAATTTTTGGAGACAAGCATACATTTTGTAGTTATAGATTTATATGATTTTAGGACATTCTAATTAATGAGAGTTGAAGACATTACTTCTAAAGATTTTTCATTGTAGATGTTGGAAATTTTCTACACGATGATGGGAAATATATTTATGTTAAACTTAATTAAATCTAACACAAGGCTAACATATAGTGAAAGGAAAAAATTATTGCCACATTATTAAAATTTATTTTGTTGGATTATTTATATATATATGCTAGAACTATCATATATATGCAAATCCTATAATAAAGGGAGCCAATATACTCTAAAGAAGGGTTGATTAGGAGAAGAAATATGGTATTTTTTCATAAATTATAAGGTGGCAAGAGGTGGATTTATTTTTCTTGACAAGGAATGTGGACCATACTCTAAAGTTATATTTTTTTATTATCATCTACATGTTTTATATTTTATTTATTATTTTTATTGTTCTATTTATTATCTTACCTATATCAATCCATAATAGTAAAATCATGTTAAAATTAAATTCTATTGTAAGATAAAAAAGAAATAGAGGCTACCTAGTTCAAAGGAGCTATTGGGTTGATTAGGAAACAATGAAACATCATTTTCTATCTAAGGATTAAGACAAAAAAATCTTTAGCTCACTTAACTACTTTGGAAAGTAGTAGTAAAAAATATAACTTATTTTTTTTAATATATTTTAATAATGCATGGGAAATAACATTAGAATAAAATATTGATGTTATAAATGCTAATATTCCTAAATTTATTATTTTTATTTTTCAACATATATAATAGAATCACGATTGAAACTATTGGAAATGCTATTTTTAAATCCATTAATCAAAAAAAAAATCTAAACATGTTTATGGAGTGCCTATATTTAATATTTTCATGCGTGATTTAATTCTCACAAACATCAAAGAATTTACAAACATAATAGAAATAACTCGGTTTATTATTTTCAAACTTCAAACCATTAATTTTGAACAAACACCATAGATGTAAAAACTATTTATATAATTCTCAACTACATTGTAGCCCTTGTTATAAAATAAAAAGAGTAAGTAGGATTATTTGGGTCCTAAATCTATTACTGATTCATCATTGATATATGGGTAGACAAAGGGAGATATGGATGAACCAAATATGTTTGACATAGCAATAGAAGTTGCACTTGTTGGAGATGTTGACATATGTCCATGTGTTGGAACATCTTTATGTCCAACACTTAGATAGGTAGGATTTGTGAATTTTAGAAATTTGGTCATAGAAAGATTGGAAAGCATTGCATATACACTAAATAGTGGTGGAAAAAGTGATGCATCTTCTTGTGTACATAAAATTTTGATATAAATGTATTTTGAAACTTGTTCGCTAGTAAAGTTATCAAGTATTTCTTTGTCAACTATATCGATAATATTTCCTTTTATATACCATCTCCATACCTACATGAGCACTTTGCATGTTAATATAAAAAATATAGCATAAAAAAAAAAGTATATCAAAATGAATTTAGCTTACCCAATCTTATAGGCTTCAAAATTAAGGGAACAATTTAATTTAGCAATGTTCTCTCTTCCACACATAATTTTTAAAATGACAATTCCAAAGCTATAGACATCTAGCAAATAAATGACCTAGCATAGCATACTCTAGTGCCATATAACCACTGCATAACAAGGATAAATTATTAGCTTAGAAAACAACCTAAGTAGATTCCCTACAAAAAACATACTCTTTAGGGGTTAAAGATAATATTTTTTTAAATAATGTGCAGCAGAAAAATCAAATCAATGTAATAAATTTATTGCAACCAAATATATATATGTTCCTTATATCATTAATGCAAATATTGGTCCTCAAACTACTTTCATAGTGTGAATAGTATTTATAGTGTTAAGTAGTAAATAAGGGGTTTAGAAGGGAAATCATTAAAGTTCCTTCAACTAATAAATGCAATAGTTATATACTTATTATGTTGTTGCAACGTTTGTGTTGATATAAGTCTTGTCTTGATCAACCAATCTTGCTAAGCCAAAATCTAATATCTTTGGTTCCAATTATTCATCAAGAAAAATATCACTTTCTTTAATGTCTTGATGAATGATCTTTAACTAAGAATCTTCTTGAAGGTATAGGAGACCACAGCCTACTCCACGTATAATGTTCAAACACATGTTCCAGTCAAGTTGATTTGTAGCCATGTGTTAAAATAAATTACCCTAAATAAGAACCAATGATCTATGACTCAAAATTAATTAGCCAAGAAAATAACAAGTGTTGTATCACTTTCCTTCTTAGACTTGGATGGAGTAAACTCACGAAATGGTATTTTGTGAAGGCTTAACTAAGAACTCATAAATAAGCTGGTGTTATGATCCCTCTATGCAACATCCCAGTAGATTCAAAAGATTATGACGCTGAATTTTGGCCACCAACTTGACCTCATTTAAAAACACCACTTTTGCTTGAGAATGTTTTAAGGAAATCTTCTTCACTGCTATTCCTTTTGCATCTGGCATTGTGCACTAATATAAAAGAAAGACCTGAACCTTAAGCTTATATCACACTTGGGAATATTGTCTTCTATCGAAAGCAAGAAAACATTGACTATTAGGGTTATATTACAATCAAGGTTATCTTGTATATAGAGCCAAATCCTCCCTCTCCAAGTTTATTATCATCAAGAAAATTTTGATGATTGATATGCTATTCTAGATGATATTAGTTAATTTGACAAGATTTTTGTGATGTCAAATAAATGTCTCTCGTAAGTAAAAGTTTTGTTTGTTATTGGAATATATTAGATGTGTGTAAAATTGATCTTTGCATGTATTATAATCTATTACATAGATTTGAACTTCATCCTTATACTTAAACTATATTAATGTTTCAATCAACCAATATTAATAATTAAAAAATTACTTCATCAATAATTCTCCCTTAAAAAGTTATAAATATCCGAATTTAATATAAAATAATAATAAATATTCTATAATACTTTTAATATATAAAATTTATACAATACAATTAAAATTTGAAAAAATCCAGAAACCATCAAATCCTAGGCGTGCCTCATAGGTACCCTACAACATTATTCAAACAATTGACAGTGGACAACATTGCTTAGGTATGTTGTTCATTATAAAACTTGTTTTGTGTTTTTCGCCTTTACATTTGCTTTTTGGTTTTGTCTTTTAACAAAGCAATTACTAAACACGCATAGTGGCCTGCCATTCTTGAAACATTCAAGATACATGTGTCTTCCTTTTTGAAGAGAAATTAGATTTCAAATCCTGAGTGGTCTGTAACGATGGACAAGAAAGAATTCATGTGAGTCTCCCGTGAATGGTAGTTGTTTTTGTTTTTTAATCCGTGAATGGTAGTTGTTTTTGTTTTTTAATCCATGAATCTCGCTTTTAATTATTGTGGAAGAGAAACAGTTGCGTGCCATTTTTTTAAAGCTGATGTTGTCCTTTACAGTTGACAACTTTGAGAAGTCTCCATAGATGCGTGAATGACCCGGACGAGTTGATAGAACAACCTGTCTAAATGTCGGGAAGATTTGTACCCTATGCTGAGCGCTGGCGTGGCGTCACCCGAAAGAGGAAGGGCAATAGAAAGCCATTAGCTTTAATCTAAAAGTCATTTATTTTAGTAATAATTTTAAAGTGAAAATTCAATGGTTGTTTTTATTCTATTAATAATTCTTAGCATGTCTTTTAGTTGACAATTCAATGAAAATTGAACTCTAATTATAGTAATGTTTAATGTTTGGCTATGTTTTCAATTCTATTAATGATCTTTATAAATGCGTGTTCTTTGGATTGGTAGTAAAGTGAAGATTCAACACTCCAAATGATAATGTTTGATTATTTTTCAACTCTACCATTAATCCTTATAAATGCATGTCCCTTGAGCTAGCAATACTGTACATATCCAACTCTATCAATAATAATATTTGGATAGTTTTCAATATTGCTAATTATCTTTAAACATGCATGTTGTTTAAATTGGTCATAAGAATTAAATCAAACTCCTAAATCTATTGAGTGTAAAAAAATCAATAAACCATGCTACCCAAATTTTCTTTTTAAACAATGATAGAAGTTAGTGTCACACATCTCATCTCATTAGGTCCTTCTTGAGAGGGAAATAACAATCAAATCAAACTCATGCATCTATTTAGCCTAGAAATGTGTAGCTATAATGGCAAAAAAACATTTTTTTTCTATTTTTTATTACTCACTTTCATTTAATGTGTGAGCCTTTTTAGACCATTCTATATTTTCACTTTATTAGCAACTAATTTTTTTGGTTAATATGAATAATTAATCTATTCACTATACTTAAGTGTACATAGGTTGATGAAATTAGACATCTTGTCTAACTAAATGTGCAACCTTTTAGACCTCTACATGTTACCAACTTATTTGGTAAACCTCATGCACATAGTTTTTGAGGTTGGAAGACTTTCCATCTCGCCTCAAATGTCACTCAACACTTGGCATCAAGGTTCATGACTTGGTCATAGAGATTGTTTGTTTGCTCACTCCTAGTATTCCTAAGGTTGACACCTATATGACACATGTCTATTTTTATGTGTAACTTCATGAGGCGATTGTTGCCTCTTCATTGCCTATATATGCAAAGTTTTGTACTCATTGTAACTTGGATCATCTAAATACAATATTATGCATTGTTCATTCATGTTTGTCTTCTATCTCCCATATTCTCCTATTTCTAATATGATATGAGAACATTTTAGTGATTTTGATGCCTCGTAATGCATGGACAAGGAACTTGGGAATATTGATGTCAACAATTAAAATTGTTGTAATTAGCACCACCTTTTCTCTGTGCCATGTTGATGGTGCATGCAAGAAAAAGATTGATTTACTTATATTGGGTCATGCCAATCTTGGTCAGTTGCGTCAGCATAATTGACGGCGGGGCCTCTTTGAATATGGGTTTGAAATGCAGAGGCTCTGTGCAATGGGAGTATACTATACCAAACAATAGTCACTTCAGTATCTTCGTCCTAGTTGGATCTTGAGGCCTTAAATGAGTAATAAAGTCATTTTAGACTTAAAATCAGAACTCTACACAAGAGCCACCACAAGCTGAACTGATCAGGCGGGTTGTATAAATCTCAGTTGCGATAGACAGCGAGCCCGGTGAAAGGGTGTGTTTTACCATGAGGAGAGTTTTGATTTCCAAATGTGGACCCTATATGGAAGAGCGAGTCGATGATAGGCCCTAGATGGTCGACAGGGTCGAAAACTCTTTTACCCACGGAGGTCAGCCTCACAAATGGAGGCTCTAATATACTAAGCAGTCTCTCTAATATTACACCCATTTTTTGAAATATCCTTTGTATTTTAAAAGATGTGACGTTAATTCATTGAAAGAGGTGGGGATGATTTTCAAACCTAATGATTGAATTGAGCACTTTTGGTTAATCTTGTCTTACTCCTTAAAAACTGGTCTGAAAACCATCCTCAAACTGTTGATAATCATGTAGTGGATGAAAGAATTCCATGAAATAAGGATAGGATTTTGTACACATGAAGTGGTGGCGAATTACCTCCCACTAAATATGCGTAGCGAATAGCATTAGCAATGCATGGCAGTATAGAATTAAACAATCAACATCACTTCCCAACATACTCCCTTTTGATGCTAAGACTCACAATATGATCTTGAAGTTTTGTAAACTAAACCTGAGCAACCCAATGTGCAAGATTACTATC
>VDFB02081191.1:0-11011 GCA_007258455.2 Sequoia sempervirens
GAAAAGGTTGAAATGGGTATTTGACATTTAAGATAAAATTAATGTTACATATAAACAAGTAAATTTTTCCTTATTTATATTTATTTAAAGAAAAGGTTGGAATATGTATTTGTAAAACTAATGTTACACATAAATAATTAAATTTATATTTATTTATAGCAAAGGTTGGAATAGGTATTTTATATTGAAGATAAACTTAATGTTACACCGTAATCGAGTTTGCCTTTGTTTATATTTATTTATACTTATTTTGTTTGCCGAATAATTGGGTCTGGTGGGAATAATTAATGTGATATACTACTGAAATAAAGAAATGGTTGGAGTAGGTATTTTAAATATATTTATTTAAAAGTATTTAATATTAATTTTTAAAAACTTATACTTAATTTGATATTTAAGATACAATTAATGTTACACATAAAAAAGTAAATAGAAAAGTAGATAAGAAATATATAGTATAATTTTCTTAAAATAGAAATTTATTTACTTCAAACATAAATATATATTAGGGTAGTGATTTTGGTGGGATTCCCTCACTTACTATGCATTTTGGAGTATGTTTTTATTACAGTTGGTTGGTATATCTATTTTGAATAATTCAAATTTATATTTTAATATAAATTTATATTTATTTATAATATTTAATATAATATTCATATATTAAAATTTATATTTTAATATATATTTATAGTTATTTATATAAATTTATATTTATTTATATTATTTAATATTTTTTAATTTTCTATTTAAGATAAAATTAAAATTTATTTATAATATTATTGAAACATGAAATAATAATTGATAATTATCATTAAATGAAAAAAATGGAGAAGAGAAGCGCGAGGTCGATAGTTAGTATAGAGGCAAAGGAGCAGAGCTGAGTGAGGTCGTTGGTTAGCACATAGGCAAAGGAGGGTGAATTGGAAAATTTTGGAAGAGCACGTTGGGGAGACGAACCAATTAAGGACAACACAAAGGAGCAGGATCAAACTTCGCAGTGGGTATTTTTTTTGGTGGGAAATGGGAGGACAAGTGCCATCCCGTCCATTGAATGTAGACCGCCCTATTGGAAAAGGGAAGTAGAGCAATAAGGAAACAACATGAAACTCTTGAAACCCTAAGGAAAGGCTGGAACTATGGTCGAGGAAAACACACCCTTTTGGGAAAAAGTTGACTAGAAGCCAAAATGAGTGGATGGAGACAAAGGAACGAAGTAAACCGAAGGGCTGACAAAGAGTGAGAGGAGGATGGTCAAGACAGGGGCCTATGGAGGACCGACAAATGGAAGTGAAGGAAAATAATTATCTAAAGACTAAAGAAACAGTAATGGAGATTGATGTCTCTGAGGAAGTAAAGGAAGACGTTGCGATACTTAGGGACTTTTCTTTTGTTTCTCGCTTTATTGGTTGTACACCGGATCATGCATCAATTAAAACATGGCTCTGGGAAAAATGGAGAATGGAGGTGTTGATAAGATTTATGCTGAAAGGGTTTTTCCTAGTGGTGTTTGTGGATGAGAAAACAAAGCAGAGGATAACAGATGGAGATATTTGGTTTATGGATGGAAAACCCCTATATATGCAGCCTTAGAACCATAATTTTGACCCAGTCAAACTACAGCCTTATTATAAATTGGTCTAGGTCAGAGCTTTGCTATTCTTCATTGGAATACTAGAGCCAGGAGATTTGGAGAAAATTGTGATCGATATCATGAGAACCCGCAATAGAGATTGCACTTGAACATCACGGATGGTGATCACATACCGAAGCCTTCACTGAGACTCAACATTGGCAGTGACTCCATTCCTCCTAAATATCTACTTTTTCGTGAATAGGAAGCGATGGTCCATGGGCGGATGTGAGGTTGAAGCACGGAAATTATGTGACTAGATGATGCCAAGCACTTTGAAATCACAGTGTCGGACTCGTGTGGAGTGAGGCCAGAGTTAAAATAAAGTAGCCTCCGGGTGTTCTCCTCTTACCACTCAGCCTAAGCTGGAAGTATTCAAGGAAAGGTTGTCTCAAGTAGGTGCAAATGAAACTCAAAGAAAGGACTTGGCAGAAATGGTACATACCCCAGTGGCAACACCTAACAACATGGATGGGGCGGTTAAATTGCTGCTATGATCTCCTCAGAAGGAAGGGCATAAGATGTTGGGTGGTGCTGGGGAAAATGTCACATCTAGGGCAAGTGAGGACCTAGACTCAAATGCAGATATTGAAGATGAGCTGGACATAATTGAAGACAAGTGTATTTCTCAATCAACAATCAATCACTTAGGTATAAGAAAAAATTGACACATCTAGAAATTCTTGAGGTAGGGAGTCTCCTCAAAATACGGGAGGGGCGGAAAGGTGGCAAGTAGGAAATGCCGGTAAAACTAAGTTTGAGCGCGGGAGGAAATACGCTCCTTGGCAGAACAATAGTCCTGGCACAATGCTCAGGGGGCCTAAAGACCACGAAAAAAGCCAACACCTAGTGAATCAATTGAGAGAGACCACTAGTATTATTTGTTACAAAACCGAGACAGTGGGGATGAGGTTCAAAATTTTGGAAATGTGTTCATAGAGGTTCTTTCCAAGACTCTTGGGTTCTTAAGACTGGTGCGATATTTTTATCAAAGGCGGAGGTATGGTACGATCTTCGGCTACTCCTCCCAGATTGGATAGCAAAGGTCTATAGTCTGGTTTAAATTGCTGCTTCATAATCACATCAATAAACTATGGTTTGACCTAAAATATGTTGGATACGAAACAGCTACTATTTGGAACTCAGTCTTGGAATTCATTCATGTCTTTCCTAAGGATGAGTTGGTAATGGGGGGTGATTTCAATGTCATTTTAGAACTATTAGAGAAAATTTGTGGGATTAGAAACGTTTCACAGCCTATCTTGTATTTGAGAACATTTGTGGCAGAAAGCAGTTTGTTTGATTGTGCCACAGGAAATGGAATCTTCAAGTGGATAGATACACGCAAAGATTTCACTGCCATTGTGGAGAGATTGGATCTATTCCTGATTCCTCGCATTTCAGTCAACTCTGGATTGAAGGTGTTTGCTAGTTGATAGAGAGGATTCTACAATTCGATACGAAGCTTCTTTTGGGATTACTCGACCAAGCTTGGATATCCTTTGCAGTTAAAGAAAATAAGGGATAAGTCTTGGATGGCGAGACTTTGTTGGAAAAAGGAAGTTCTACCCAAGGCGAGGGAATTTTTGTGGAAAGCACTACATAAGCA
Source organism: Sequoia sempervirens (assembly GCA_007258455.2). Taxonomy (NCBI): domain Eukaryota; kingdom Viridiplantae; phylum Streptophyta; class Pinopsida; order Cupressales; family Cupressaceae; genus Sequoia; species Sequoia sempervirens. The sequence continues at coordinate 3,240 of VDFB02081191.1, forward strand.
TTGCCTAACCGACAAGAGGCTAAAGAGGTTGGGATTTGCTGGCCCAACAAGGTGCAACCTTTGAAAATAGGTGGAAGAAAGTGTAGATCATTTGCTTCTATCTTGCCCCATGGTTGCACCATGTTGGGATTGGCTACAAAGTGCGTTTACCCTAATAGGCCCAAGGCCTTGTAAACTCTAGGACTTCCTATCGAGCTAGATGATTATGAATAAGAATGGTTTCTGCAAAGGGATTTGGATGTTGGAACCATCCTTCGTCGTCTGGAATATATGGAAGGAGAGGAATATATGCATCTTCAAGGAGAAATATTTAAACCAAGAGCAACTCATTTCCAAAATTCAAGGAGCCACTATTGAGACAACAATAATAGAATTAATGTTGGCCCCAAATTGAAATTCTCAAGGTGGGATGAAGAAATCAAAAAGGCATGGAGTGGGATCAGAATCCCGAAGCCCACATCATCACCTACATCGAATGTTAATAGGAAAGAGATTTATTGGACACACTTAGTTAGGTTAAAATGGAAACTAAACTTTAATGGGGCTGCAACGGGAAACCTCAAAATTTTTGGGGTTGGTTGTATAATTAGGGATAGAAATGGTGGTTGTGTATGGGTGACATCGAAGAATCTAGGTGTGTGCACTAATAACATTGCTAAAATGGAGGCTCCATGGCTCGGTTTGCAGTTATGCATACAAAATGGCATAGATTCAGTAGAAATAGAGGGGTTCTCAATGCTTTGTGTCTAGGAAATAACTTTAGGGAGATGCCAAAATTAGTGAGTCAATGATTGGATAGCACCAATTAAAGAATTATTAGGCAAGCTTGCATAGTATTCTATGTCGCATGTATATAGAGAAGCAAATAAGGTTACAAACATTTTGGAAAATTGGGGTTTGATTCAGAAAGAAAAATTTGTCACAGGTTTAGCCCTAGTACATTGGCTGAGTCTGCAAGAGATAAGTTCAGAAGATATTATTAGATATTGAGCTACCTCTTTCGCTCCTCCCAAGGGCTCATGAAATAGGTGACAAGGCCACAACTATGCTTCCAAGCTTGCTAGGATAGATTTCGTAAAGATTCAGGGCAAGGTTTGTTTATTGGGTATTACGTGTTCATTGATCTTTGGTGTTGCACTTGTGGCTATTTAATGCAAGGTGACCTGAACCAGTTATTTAGGTTGTGGAAGAATTGGGGAGGTGGTTACTGTTCCAAAATGGTGTTTCATTCCATCTTTTCTTTCTTGTGCACCAAGGAATCCTTGTCCAAGCAATGTAGGAGACTTTTCACTACACATTATCCGGTGGTACCTAACGCGATCGTGGATTTGGTCTCATCAGTTTTGAATATGGATTGACACTGGTGCGATGGTAAGATTTATGAAATTGTGGTCGGTTCCCTAGTAGATGTTACTGAGTCTCGGGAACGAGTGGTTGAGTGGCTTAATTGGTTTATGGTGATGGTTAATTCCCAAGTTGTTGCTAGTGCAACCTTGGAACTGAGGATGGATGGCTAGGTAAGTTTTCAGCGTATATACTCTGACCTTGCAATGATGGGGGATGAGGACGATGATGGTGGAAAGTAGGAAGTGGAGGATTTTTATGTGCGTCGGGAAGCTTTATTGAATTTCACAACTAATGCGTGGTAGGTTTTACGAGTTGGGGTCAAGAACGTAGACTTGGAGGCTTTCTCTATATTCATGGACTTTAGTAGCTCATGGCTTAGGGAAGGGAGTTTGAGAAGGATAATCAAGCTGGGTAGCTTTTTGGTAGTCATTTACCAACATTTGGTACACTAGTACTTAAGGATATCTATTTTATTGTCTAAGCTTGTTATTGGGCATGTAAATACCCCCGTTCGACTATACATGGGAGCTACCCCCTTTGGTAGCACTCACCTATAATATCTATATATATATTTATAATATTTAACATTTTTTAAAAAAAAAATTGAAGAGGAAAAAACAAGTTTTAAAGGGACCCGAAACCACAAATTTTACTAAAAAAAGAGATAAAATATCAAAGAACTCGAAAACAAAGATTTCATAGAAAGGAAATTAATATTACAAAGCAACAGGAACCGAAAAAAGAGCCAACAAAGGCCACAAAAAAGACCCCAAAAGGCTAGGAAAACACCAACAACAACTAAGCTTGGGACTTTAAAATTTTTGTTGTCTTAGCTTCCATGTCGTTCATCTCCAAAACCCCCCTCTTTAAGATTTGGACCAACTGGGAAGTAGGAGACAGTTTCTTCTCAAGGTTGGCATGGGTCCTCTTCTATATTCCTTGGTCCTCATTCTTGCTTTTATCCATGTCCTCTTCCATGTCAACAACCAACGAGCCTTGCTGTGACTTTTCAAACTTTTCAGACATTGCATTGATGATAATGGCATTGTGCCTTGCCATTCTATGGTTTTTTTCCACAAAAAATTTCATATTGTTGTTTACTATAACAATTTCAGCTTCTAGAGTCTTATACTTGTCCTCAATGTCATCATGTCTTGTCCCATTATTGTTCTTTTTTCATTTTCCTTCTTCATTGTTCAGAGTTGACAACTTCAGTTCCAGTTCCTCCAACTTGCTATTTAGAACCTTGTTTCTAAGATTAAGATCATTGATTTCTTCATAGGCCCATTTCATAACCTTGAAAATATCACCTACGCCACATCTAGCAGAGGCAAGGATGTCTCCAGACTGATCCCAATGTAAAATGAGGTTGAAATCACTCAAGTTAGGGGACCTGGGAAATCTAGCTCCAATATCTCTAAGAGAGGAAGGAAGGGTAGAAACACAATCCCTACTAGCTTCAGAGTTCTCAGCATTGTCCTATAGAGAATCCGCATAGTAGGAAACCAACTTTTTGGCAGGGGAACCCTTCAGAACGGGTTTCTTTAAAGGGGTTGGGCAGCTAGGGTAATTCTCAGGGTTAACTTTCATGAGTTGGGGTTTCTTTCCAGAAAGGATAGTGGAAGGATGGGCTTCAAACATTCCCTCTGAGTTAGGCTTAGAATGAATCTACGAGCCGCCACTATCTGTATCATAGTCCTCAGACGCTGTAGAGGCAATCAATTTGGAAAAAACCAACAGGCTTCGAAAAGTTCCATAGATCAACCTAATAAGACCAGGACGAAGAATAGGGTATCTCTTGGAATTTTTCTTGAGGTCCTCAAGGCTATTGCTCAACGAGTAGAACAAGTAATAAGAAAAAAAAAATTGTACCTTATGTCGGAAGTGGTTAAAGAGAGGGAAAATTGATGACCATAAACCTTTAGGGTATGCGTGGATCAAGGATGGGCCAAAAACAGGATATGTAAGTTATATGATGGCCCATGGTTGAAAACTTTCTTTACCCAAATTGATGAAACAAAAAGGGTTTTAAAGGATATTCTTAGCTTCCACCAATATAAATTATGCTTTAATTTTGAATTTAATAAATTATTATTATTTATTTTTATTTTAAATTACAAACTAAATTCCTGATTGATAGGTTGATTGAAAAAATCTATAGCTTTAAAACATTATCACATTTTTTGAATCCAAACATGTGTCACATCTCTATAATTTCAGGACAATTATAGGATTAAAAAAAAAATTGAATTCCATGAAGTTTTGACCCAAGTTAAGGTGGTCGACATGAGTTTTTATATTTTTAAAAGTTGTAATAAAAATTCATAATTAATTATTTACATGGAAAAAATTACAAAAATATGTACGACATTGGTACAGGAGTCCCTCTACTATATTTAAAATATTATAAAAAATATTGTCATTTTATTGTTGTTAGGAGGGTCAAACCCGACACCTACTCTATTTTTCCCTAAAATTTAAGTACCACTACATTGAAATTTCAAATTTTCACCAAATAGATTTTTTTTTTAAACAAACCTAGTAGTTTGGAAACTACATTAAATTTGCTATAGGTTCTATTCTTACATATTTTTGAAATAATATAGATAACTTATTCCAATTTTTATGTCAAGTTGTCTAACTCTGACTTTTCTAATTTTTTTGCCACTTAAGGGCCTTTTTTTTTCCATGATTATCTTGCACATACCTTTGGTGAATTTCCTGTCAAAGGTAATATACTCCATAATTATATAGAACACCATTCTCCAAAGTGCCTTGATGGAGTTGATTTTGAAATAGTTCTTGGAAACTTTGACCAGGTTCTGTTTGTCCTTTTCTTTCTTAGGGAAATTGATGACTGTCTCATTTTAAAAACTTCTATCACGATAAAATTTCATGCCCTCAGTGCACATTCCAGTAACCTCTCCTATGATTCTCTCATCTAGTTTCCAACCCATAGCTCTTATCAAACTTATCAACTAGTGAAACACCAAAAAGGATTCTAGATTTCGCATATAGGTAACTAAGATAAGTAGAGGGAAATGACTTCCTCCACAACCAAGAATTCTAGGAATCTTTATCTATCTATGCTCGGGGTATTAAAGAAATAAAGGGAAGTCTTCTTTCTATTAACCATCTACCTAGTTTCCTTCTCATACTTGTTCAATATTTTTTTCAAAGTCTTAGCCTTAGTGACTGTTGACCTTCCCATCAACATAGTGTCATCAACAAATTGTTGCTGAGAACAAATCAATATTTATTAATATAGGAAAATTTATATTTATTTATATTTATTTATATTTTTATAAATTTATATTTTAATATAAAGTCTTGTAAAGGACTTTCACGCTTTTCTGAAATTAATTAACCTATTTCTTCCTAATTCAACATTATAAAATGTGATCAATAACATTATTACATCAATCTAGAAGATTCTAAATGTGAACTTAATGCTAAACTAGTGTTGTAGTCTGATTTACACAATCACATTGGTTTTTGTGTCATTCTAGGCTATGTGGACCTAATTTTAGTGTTGTAAGGTGCATTTAATTGCACTTTTGCATTTATTTATGTGTCCCAAGCTCTATTCATCATTTACATAATCCCTAATAGGTCTCAATTAACCCATATTGTGTATGCTGAGGCTTTAATTGATTAAATACCTGACAAGATGGAATTTTAAACATTATTTCCTAATTCCTTGGCTTCTTAAGTGTCAGAATGGCCCCTGTGGGACCCATTTTTCATGCATGGAGAAATAGTCCAATCCAAGTGGGACCCATTCACCATGTGTGGTGAATGAGTCCTATCTAGCCCCATTTTGACCTTTGAGAGGGAAATAAAGTGAAATTTTAATTAATTTTGTTTCATGTTAGCCTGTGATGAAGTATAGTCGGGATACTAAGGTACAATTTTCTATAAATAAGTGATTTTATCGACATTTTACACACAACAACTCATTTTTACATCTCTCATCATTCATTCATCATCCATCTTTTCATCCAAGTCAAGCATGTTAGGGTTTCTTCATTAGAAGTAATTAAGCTAGCTTTCTAAAGCATTTAAGGGCTAGATTTTCATGTATTGTTGTAGAAATACAAGATATATCATCATGGCAAGGTAATCAATTCCATTTTTCATGATTTATTACTATTTTTCATCAATTTTGTTTAATTACCCCAAAGGGGTTTGACCAAGGCAAACCCCCATGCCCTAACAATCAACATTTTCTCTTTTATTCTCGTGTGTTTGCATATTTTAGGCTCTTGGAATCTTGGAAATAATTTAGAATCAAGTTTCAAAGTTATTCAAGTCATGTTCTCATCATTCAAGTCAGAAACATGCTTTGGTTCAGTTTGGCAGAACTGGAATTGATTCGCCCAGAAGGGCGAATGAGACCCTCTAGGCTTGAAAATAAAGATTAACATTTTAGATGTTATTTTCAATCTCCATCTAGCTTTTAGGTATCTATCTTAAGTTTTGTTAAGTTATATTGCAGTTTCTCATGTTTCTAGGTCTTTTGTTTGAATACTCAAAGTGTTTTCCAGCACTTTAGAATAAAACTAGTTTTCACTCTTTAATATACATTTTCATTAATTTCTTAGCATTTAGACACATCTCCATGCACATTTCACACCCCTATTTCCATTTCTTCTAGTATTAACAAAGTCATTTTGGCTCATTTTCCTCTCCTTCTAGGTGAAAAACCCTGAGAAGGTGCAAGAGATTTTGGGGAGCCAAAATCTTTGTTTGACATCCTCAACCATTTTCATTTATTTATCTTACAACCTCTTTACTCTACACATTCCAAAAAATGTGCTCCATCCTCATCCAATAGAATTATGACAATTGTCACAATCCTATTAGATCCCTTTTTATCTCACATTCACCAATTTCACTCATTCTTCAACCCTTCAGTTGTATAATTAGAAGCCTTTTTTACTTGAAATGGATCCACTTATTGATGCAAAGTCATTATACTCATTCTCATCCATCCATCATCCAATTTCTATCACTATCTTTGAGGGAATTTGGCATTTATCAAATCCATTTGGATCCACAACTTGAAGCATTGTTACTCTACTAAGTTAATTTCTCAATCACTTTCATTTTGGAAGCTTATTAAAGGGGTCGGAAAGGGCATTTTTTCCACATCAAAGGATCACCACTCCCACTATGGGATAGAGTTTGAATATTCTTTTATATGCTTTCATTTTGTTTCTTTGATTTCTTATTGTCTTGTTTGCATATTAAGCATGTTCAAGTATCTCATAGGAATGCTTTATTTCATTTGTTTAAATTGACTAATATAATAATATTTGTCAATCTTTGATAAGTTCAAGTTTAGCATTGACATTTACAAGTCCTTGAAAGTTACAATTTTTTTCTAGGTCTTGTCACTTAGTTATATTTTCCATAGGTAACCCTTACTATAAAGATATATAAGGTATCTTAGATAATTTTATTTTTAAATGATCTTCACCCTTCACACATGCTTTTGCAATCCCCTAAATCCCAGAAAGATCAAAAAAATCTCAATCTTGGGTATTTGCAGGCATTTTTAGGTGGTTTTGGGCTATCTACAAGAAGTACAAATCCAACTATATGTCACTTTAGTTATAATTACTAGGTTCCTTGTTTCTTATTCATTTTTCCATCTTCCCCTCTTGTAGGACTTTGACCCCCAAGTAAATTTCACCTTTCTTCCATTGATATTTAGTTCAATAGTCACTTTTTTTAAATTCCTTCTCTTTCTGGGAATTTGACCCCCAATTAGACTTCAATTAATTGTTTATTTGCCTAATTTTTGGCCCACCATTAAGTGTCCTTGTATTCATTTTTAACCAAGTTGTTCCATTCATTAGTTCTATTTTTATTTTAAATTTTAATATTTTCTAGGTGTGTGTAAGTTTATCTATATTTAAATTCTCTTTACGATACATAAAAATGATAATTAGAAGTAGCCATAATATTATGTACCTCTTTACATTCATAATGCCATATACAATAGGTCTAACAAGCCATTTTTTTTCAGAAATTATCTTCTTGGTAATATATCCATAATGTTATTGTTTATATCTTTTCTTCTTATAAGCCTAACTATTGATCATGCCTATATCACAACTTGGATAAATTTGAGGCAATAATTTTAATACAAATGAGAATTATAACCTTAAAATGCCAAGTTATTAATTTTTGGCAAGGATTCCCTAAATTTTATAGTTAAGCATTTGGTAAGGAGGCGACTATTCAAGAAATAAAGGAAGTGAAAAAACTACATGATGGGAAAACATGTTTTTGAAATATCACCAAAGATAAAGATATTTGAGAAATATTGTAGATGGAATGAAACTAAATTTGGAAAATTAATAATGCCAACTAGGTTACCTAGTAGGAATATTAGTGAATTAACTTGAAGTTTTTTT
>VDFB02081192.1:0-39715 GCA_007258455.2 Sequoia sempervirens
TAATGACAACCTGGGGGTCATAGGGTTCCTTGGGAATTTTTTATTCCCTCAACGAACAACTGCTCCAAATTCGATGAATTGATAATAGATCTTAGAGTTTTTTGCCCTTCTAGACGCAATGGCAGGGTCAGATTTGACCCAAAATGCTCCAAAATTGTAGCTACCTTCCAAGTCTAACAACCACTCTTCAACTTCAAACCCTCATAGATTTGGCCTCATGTGTATGATTTGGATGAAACAAAAGGAAAAATCAACTTTCTCGAACCCTTTAAACTCAATGGTGAGCTCAGATTTGCACCAACAAGCTCCAATTTGAACCTACAATAAAGAGCCACAAATAGGAATTCCCCAAATCTGGTATTTCTATCAAGCTTTTATGATTCTTCAGGTCATCATACGATGCAAGAGGAGAGCATGCTCAACTTTTCAAGATTTACCATCTCTCAAATAATAGCTAACCAAAGGAACCCAACCCAACCCGCTCTAATACCATGTAGGAGTTTATGGTGAACTCCTCAAACACCCTAGGATCACCTACAAGACAAAATAACTTCCACAAGAGATAAATGGCAGAAATATCATGCTATCATTAAAGATGCAAGAATGCCAAATTGAATATGAAAAAGTACATATAATGCCTTGCTTATATATGCAAGGAGTGAGATAAAATGCAATAGGATTGTGACGTGTCTTAATCCTATAACATGTGACAACTAACTAACTACCTAGGAAAGGATATATAGATAAGATATTTTATAGATAAGACTTCTAGAAGAATCTTATATCCTAAGTAAACTTAACATGTGAATATGTCCCCAAATTACCTAGTGAATGAATTAACTAAGTACACGACATTTATTCATTTTGGTGAGATGGAGCATTTACCATATATATTGAAATGAGAGAAAAAATGAGATTTATCTCAAATTAAAATCCAATCATTCACATTACATTACATCTATTATATTGGTATTGGCTTTATAAAGCCATTTTTCCCAAAACCACCTAACAACTAACTAATAACTAATCTCTACTAACTAAAGTTATTATTGCATAATCACTTACTAATCTATGTTAAGCACTAATTCCTAACATCCCTCTTTAGTGCTAACATAGGAACCTTTTATTCTATGTTGTAACATATCGATGGTTGGCCTTGGTTTTTTTTGCCTGCATCTTCTAAATTGCCCAACTGCTTCTTGTCCCAAATATTCGTTGATACTTCCTCGATGATAATATAGTAATTATTCTTCTAGAAAATGATATTTTAATTATTTACCACTACAAAGACTCAGATAGAGTAATTAAAAATTGCAGGAATTATCTTATGAGAAATACCTGATAAATACTCAGTATGCAAAGACATGTCTGTGTAGAAACTCTAGAATCATACAGAGAAGGCTCAATACACTCTAATCTTTCCAGGAATCCTTCGATAAAGAATGATTTCAAGCACCGTCTCTTTAGTTCACATGTGCCCAACATTCCCAATAAGACAAAATGCCTCCTTCTGCACAATGAATCATATATTAACTACCCTACTTTGATATTTGTAGATCACCCTTTGATAATTGCCTCCCCGTTGCATTTTGATAATATACAGAGGACGCGATGAGAATGTATACTTAGTAAATCTCACATAAATCACACCAAATGCACCATCATGATCCTGAATGCTCGTCTTCTATTCAAATGTTGATAGGGATTATTCCTTTAATAAATCAACAACCATAAGGAAAGTCCAATCTGTGCTAGTTACAACTTCCCCTTTAATAAATATTAACAATTGAATGTAAGAAAATTATCATCATTTCTTTGAATATCTCGTTGATTAGTCTTCAATGATACTTAGCAAGAGTATTTGAAAGATGATTGGGATAATATGCGATTCTGAACAATAATCGCTACCATTGATTTAGTTTAGTTTCACATACCATATGACCATTCAATGATAATCGGACCTCCAAGACAATTAACAATTGTTGAACTTCTCTTGAATAGTATTTATTTAGTTAATATCTTCACCTTTTCTAGCGTGCCCTAACCGCCATTTTTTTTAGCACTGATTAATCCTAAGCCAAAGATGAATATTTATCTAATATTTATTATGTTCTCATCAATCCTTCTCTTGTGAATGTAGATTTAAGACCCAATAAATGGAAAGCTACTATAATCTCCATAGGATACTTATCGAAAAATGACAATGATTTAGACAATCAAGCCCAAATATATACGATGCCAGGAATATATAATGGTCATAGTCGTGTCAATTACCAACAATGTAAATAGACTGTATTCAAAAGCATCTGCTCAATGGCAACAACAACTAATTAATATTTAATGAAATGACTGGTAGCATAGAACATGGAATGCTTGACATTGGTTATGATAAACACACTTCTGCAATAGAATGGGGTATAAAATGTTTTTTTTTTTAAATAAAAAATGGGATGATAACAATCAACACAATGGAAAGTCAAACAATGGCAAGAATGAACATGGTGGAGAGAAAGAGAATAAATGTAGATGAATGAAGGGTACAAAATGGTTTTGCACATGGTCTACATTGCTCACCTATTGAAAAATGCAAGAATGGAAGAAAACAATAGCAGTTGCATGTGGTCTTCACTATAGTATCATTGTAAACACCATTGTGAGGAAGAAACAAATGAATGGAGGGAAATTAGAGAGACGTCCAATAAGAAACCTGCTCTGATACCATATTGAAATGAGAGAGAAAAAATGAGATTGCTCTCGAATTAAAATCTAGTCATTCACATTACACTACATCTATTACATTGGCATTGGCTTTATAAAGCCATTTTTCCCAAAACCACCTAACAACTAACTAATAACTAATCTCTGCTAACTAAAGTGATTATTGCATAATCACTTACTAATCTATGTTAAGCACTAATTCCTAATAATATAGACACTCTTGTATTCCTATTTTGTGGAGGCAACCTTTTATCCTTAGTTGATCAGTGTTCTTCAAACTATTGGCACCTGTATTTTCAACTTACATTGGTTGAGTAGTTTTGTTGGGGTCACTCATGTAGATCCATATGCCATCTGTATTTTTGATTGAAAAATGGTTTTCCTTTGTTTTCCATCTGATCATTGTTTGAGTAGTGTCATTGGGGGCACTCATGCAGATTGTTTTCTTCTTGATCCTGATCATCCTATTTTCAGAGGAGCTTCTTCAGTTTCAACACTATAGTAGTAATCTTTCGATAGTATCATATTGCAATTATTGTTTGGTGGAATAACATCTTCCATTGTTTCTTCTCTCTATCTATTGTGGAGGTTATTTGGTATTGCAAATTGAAGATCTTGGTTGCTCACTTCAACATGGTATAAGAGCTTTGAATCTTGCAAGCCCTTTTTTTCTTAGAGAGTTTCTACCATCAAGTTCTATTTTGATTTCAGTTTCTTTTATGATCTTGCAAATTCCCTGCTCTTGCACCTAGATACAATCTCTCTATTTTTTAGCCCCCAAGGGTGGATTTTTTGCACCTATTTTGTGTTGGAAGTGCATTTTCTAGGGATTTTTTTGGTTTTTACATAATTTTTGATCCGATGGAAAAAAATTTGAAACGAAATATTTCCAGAAAGTTGGCGATGTGAATTTTTCAGTGGAATAGGTGATTTTCAAAAATTTGTTGTCTAGTGGCATTTATAGCCTATTGAAGTCATATATCCATTTTTCACTCCCGAGCTCATAAATTTTGCTTCGTTCCTCCATTTTTCATGATTCTTGTGGCATTGGAAAGGTCATTTCGAGCTCTTTAGAGTTACTCATGCATTTTTTCCAAATTTGGCTCCTAGTATAATTAATTTAGATTTTTGTGTTTTAACACTCTAGTTAATTACTTCAATATTTTTTGGCACTTGGAAACTTTATGGTTACATGGGGTGGCTTCATTTGGGTTGCTTTATATGTATATCTAGTATTTTTTCCTTTATGAACATTTTGAACATCATTTGTAAGCAATTTATTATATGTAAACGCACTGAGACAAAGTGCCACACTATTGTACATGTATTTTAGGGATTTTGCACATAAGGTTTTGCCATATTTTATACTCGCACTGTATTATAAAGTGCCATGGGGGGTTGTGTAGTGCCTTTTTTATTTTCCATCACACCTTTGTCGAGTGAGTGTCCCTCCAAGACAACAATGAATCCATGTGATTCTTTCCTCATGCATGTGTGCATTATTTTTTGCACACCCTTTTTCAGTTGCAGGTACTTTCTTGTGCACTTTCAGATGTTGTTCTTCTCCTTCATGCACTACATGGTGATACACAAGTTTGAATGGATCTATCATGCCTCTTTCAAGTCAGCATTATGGGGGGTATTATACTTTTCATGCTAATGCTTCCTTGGTTTCACTTTGGAGTGAAATATGTATCTAGTTTTTGTTCCTATGTACTAGGCAGATGCAACGACTGGTTACCCATTCATTTCAATGAGATGGAGCATTTACCATATATAAAATCTTGCATTCCTATTCTGTGGAGGCAACCTTTCATCCTCATTTTATCAATGTTCTTCAGACTATTGGCACTTGTATTTTTAACTTAAATTGGTTGAGTAGTGTCGTTGGGGTCACTCGTACGGATTCATGTGCCATCTGTATTTTTGATTGATAGATGTTTTTCCTTTGTTTTCCATCTAATTATTGTTCGAGTAGTGTCGTTGGGGGAACTCATGTAGATTATTGTCTTCTTGATCCTAATCATCCTATTTTCAGGGGAGGTTCTTCAGTTATAGCACTATAGCAATCATCTTTTGTCAATTGTTTGCATCTCCTTCCTGCTTCAGTGATGTTCTTCATGTTCCTATTCTTCTTGGGTCATTGTTTTGGAGGATTCTTAGTCCTTCAGTTGGTATTTCTCTCTTTTAGAGAGGATTTTTCTCCCACAAGGTTTTTTTCCTTTTCTTTGTTTATGAGATTTTTTTGTTTTGTACTGAGTACCTCATCAGGCCTTGTTGTCGAAACCCATCTTTTGCATCTTTTTCATTGGTTTGTTCCTCCCTAAGTTTCACTTAAGGGGGGGTGTTGGTGTGAGCAAGTCTTGTACCTAGTTAATTATTTATTAGGGACTTAGGGGACTTAGTTCACATGTTCAGTTTACTTAGGATATAAGCTTTCTTCTAGAAGTCTTAGTTGTCTTATCTAGACTTTACATTATCCTAGGTAGTTATGAGTTAGTTGTCTCATGTGATAGGATTAAGACACTTGTCATGATCTCATCTTATCCTATCTCTCATCATTTCCTTTATAAGAAAGGAATCTATAGCATATTTTGTATTGCATTGTATTGTAGAATATTGCAATCCTTGTTTGGTAGAATAACATCTTCCATTGTTGCTTCTCTCTATTTCTTGTGGAGGTTATTTGGTGTTGTAGATTGAAGATCTTGGTTTCTCACTTCAACACCTAGAAGCCCTCCCCCATCACAATCTCGGACTCCTAAGATTCTCTCTCCTCCTCCCCATCTCATCCTCCCCTACTCCTAGAACCTCCTGCTCTACCTCTTGCACGACCACCTCCTGCTCTCCCTTTGCCCTAGGTCTCTCCTACTCTACCTCGACCCTCTGGCCCTCCTTCTCATCCTCCTCCCTGATGGGTGAAAGTTGTCTACCTACTCTCTAACCTTTGTCCCTCCTATGCTTGACCTTGCCTCCTCTACCTCCTATGTCATCATCTACACCATCATCTCCTCCCCTCCCCCATCCTCTATCTCAAAATCTACCATGTGGAACTCTACCCCTCTGCTCCACAGGGGTAGGCTGATCTAGATCTATCAAAGGAATCGATCTATGCTTGCCCCACCATGTGTCATACTTTTTTGTGGTCCCTACATCACCAAGCTCTACACTGACATCCCACTGAATAGGTTTCAGTGCATCAATATCTTATTCAGGTGTCACCATCCTAATCATCTGGCCCCATTATGTAATCTCTTGAGAGGACCTAGCAAACTCAGCGGTACCAATGGGAAGCCCCTATTACTCCTTGAACTATCTAAGTATCCGCTCTAAAAGGTACCACTCAATAATGTGTTAAGACTACACAATACTCCCAATCAGGTAGCATGCCTTCTAACAATAAGGAAAATTCTCTTCGTCATCCTCCCATGCTGGCACTCTCAATACAGTCTCTAGACAAATGAAGTAAGAAAATCAATGGCATGATGCCAACACCCAACATCACTGAACCTGGTATGTGTAACCGCTCCTCCATACAAGAACACATAAGGCATCCCTACTCCAATCTATCTCCCAACAGGAGGTTAGAACACCATGATATGCTCCAAGGCCTAAATCATAAGCAATATAGTTTTGCAACTGATGGATTGTACCCCTTTGTAGGAAAAACCATTCAATTGAAAATATAACATGGTAAGAGGGCATGGCCCCCATGCATACACAAACCCTCGAGTCATCATACCAACCAAAATCTCTCCCCATCCAATGGGGAATCCATGTCCTTAACAATCAAGAATCATGATCCCCTTGATCACAATGCAGAGAACCACCTCAAACCACTCATATCTCTCAACCAACACATCCCTTTGGATCTCATACTCCTCAATACCGAGCTCTGCAATGTCCTTATGCTTGAAGGACATCTAGATAGAAACATACCCTGTCTCATATCAAAAGAAAGTGCATTACGTCAATTGAAATTTATCCAAGCAAAACTATTCTATCTTGATCATAGAAGAAATTTTATCCAAAACTAGGGTAAAAACCTAATCAAACAAATGCATCTCACTGTCTAAACAAATGTGACTCATCAGACTCATCAACCAAATACATTACACATTAGCATATGTGACTTACAAATACAGTTGTGTCACATGTTCAAACACATGCATTGCAAAAATCACTTGCATCATTCAAACCAATGATTGTGTTGCATTAATACATATGTGTCACATAAACCCTCAAATGAGACACACCATATCATATGTGTCATACCAAACCTTAGTTGTGTCGCACGAATCACATGCATCACACTTAACAGTTATGTGGCAACACATTTGAATGCCCCTAACTAATAGATGTGTCACACTGAGCAAATATGGCGATCTACCCCCACTTGCGGTGAACACAATCATAGTTGCGGTGCATGGCGTACACTACATCTACTTGCCCTCGTTGGAGCCCTAAAATCCACTAAAAAAATGACAAAATGATGAAGAAGGAAAGGGGTACATACTGTGTCCCCATATCCCTTTGGTCGTCTATAAGTTTGAACTCTAAATTTGCAATGCAACGTGTGTGGTACAAGCAACATCTTGGTAGCAGCTTCACAGCAAGGTCACTCTCACAACTCACTATTCACTCTAGTAAAAATGCACAAATGACTAGTTTTT
This sequence comes from Sequoia sempervirens, assembly GCA_007258455.2. Taxonomy (NCBI): domain Eukaryota; kingdom Viridiplantae; phylum Streptophyta; class Pinopsida; order Cupressales; family Cupressaceae; genus Sequoia; species Sequoia sempervirens. Next base: position 7,392 of record VDFB02081192.1, read on the forward strand.
CCCCCAAAATCCTATTTATACCCCCCTAGGGTAGGGTATTTTACTGGATTCATCTTATATTGAGACTAAACCCTAAATGAGAGTCCTCAAATTGATTTTTTTTTCTATAGATGTCTTATCCACTTTTAGATTTGCTTATCGGAATAATTTTTCAAATTTTCCGAAACTTTTTCAAAAATTTCAAAAAAAATTGAGGGGCCATAGGTCTATCCCATCTTCATCGTGGCACACTAGGGAATACATTGAGATGAATTTATTTAATACAACATTCAGGTGACTTCACATCGTATCAAAGAGGGGCAAAATTTAAATACTGAAAAATGTTCTAAGCCTACGAACACCACTTTCCACATCAATTCCTCTTCTTCCCTACGTAATTAAATAATTTTAATTATTTAATTAATTAATTTCCCTATTATTCTTCATTTGATTAATTAAATGAATTATATTTATTTAATTACGTCACTAATTAATCGTTTCTCTCAATAATTAAATTAATTCTTATTTATTTAATTATTCATTTTTCCATTTTCCTACTATTATTAAATAAATCTTATTTATTTAATTACTTCCCACTTTTCCCTCCACTATTAAAAAATTATTTTAATTATCTACTAATTTTTCCATTTCCTCTACTTTTAATTAAATAGTTATTTTAATTGAAAATAAAGTTTCCCTCTTCTTCTATAATTAAATAATTGCTTTAATTATTTAATTATTCACTTTCCTTCCTAAATTAAATAATTTTATAATTATTTAATTTACTCCAGCCACCTCCTTTTTTGTGTCAAATCTTATCTCTCATCTCAATTAATTTCCACCCTTGATAAGGTTTTATTGCCTTTTAATCTCCACTGTACATCCTTAACTAAACCCTATTTTTCCATAACCCTATTTCCTTGCTTCTTAAAGCAATCTCATCCATTTATCTTCATCATTTAATCTTTATCCCTTCATTTAAATTTGTTTTTCTATATAAGAGACCTATCACTTTCATTTCAAGGCTAGACAACCACTATCTTTGATATGGTGTCGTCACTATCATTATGATTATGCTTGCATACTTCAAATCTAAGGGCAAGCTAGCATATAAAGAAAAATGGAGAAGAGAAATGAAGGTTATTCAACCATGGAATAGGAATTATGGAAATATTGCTTTGTTATTTTATGTTTCTATGTTCATTTGTGCTTTATTGTTGGATTAGGGTCTTTAGGGCTTGAGTTTTATGTATTTGGTGGTAGATACTATTGATTCATGTTCTTTACCTTGATTTACCCTATTCTACAATCTTATTACTAAGAAATGGGATTAGTGCAAAGAATTCTAAATTCTCAATTGGGTTTATTATTGGGAAATAAGTTGATTGGTGGAGAGAATTCTAAATTTAACTAATACAAATCATAATGATTCCTCTTTTCTATTGCTTGGTTCTACATCTCAAATGAATATCATATAAGGTTGTAATTTTTACTTCATGTGTTCAATGGTGAAGTATTTTATTGAAAATTGAGACATAATCAAGCATACATATTGACCAAGGAATTTGTACTCCTCTCCAAAAGAGAGAACAATAAATGACTGTGCTAGTGAAGAAGGATAGAAGGAAGACTCAATATGACCCCCCAAGGACTGGTTTTGTCATTAAAGTACAATAGATGACCTCCGATAGGAGATATAAAAAGAGGATATGAATCCCCCCATAAAGAAAGAGCTCATGTGCCAATGATAAATGCTTGAAGAGAGAATATGATCCACTGGTTGCAAATAACATTTATCCCCATAGGAAGAAAAAGATCCACAGGTGAGTGGAGAGACCAATCCAAAAAAAGGGGTGAATCAGTAATCCAAATGCAAATGATGTGTGCCTTTGAAAACTACTCACATATCCACATGTCAGAAAGCAATGATGTTAATCTAGAATCCTGTGAATATTGATATAGAACAACCTGCAAAGGCAATGAACATGATGGGCCAGCAATGGTGATGTGGCTATCAACAAAGAGGAGATGAATGTACTCAAAGTAATCCTCTAAGTTTACAATATAAGACTCCACAAACAAGGATGGTATGTTTGCAAGATATGAATCCCAAGTAGTGATGTTTGGAAGATGAATGTCCTGCTGCACTGAATCAATAGGGGAGAAAGATGTGGCGTTGCCAAACTGATCAGGAAAAATAGAAGACAATGATGTAGCCTTGATCTAAAGAGTGGGAACATGAAGAAAAGTCTTTGAACCATTAGAACATGCAAGACTTGTGATATACTCAAGCTCCTCTAAAATATTGTCATCAAAGGGTATGGAATCTACATTTGTAAGAGGGATGAGACAATCTGCAATAGGGTCCTCTGGGTATGGTGAGATATGAGGGTCTCCATGGATTTCTAAAAGATGATTCCAAAGTGTGTGGGGACACTCAATGTTTGATATAGCACACATAGTGTCAAGATCAACACTAGAACATATAACCCCTACAATATGATCTTTGATGACACCCATGTTGATAAACTCCCTGGTGTGTTTGGTGTAGGTATGAGTCCATATAGATAAGGCAAAATATCAAGCTACTTGAGATGTGTTAGGATGCCATTTCACCAAGACTCATATTTATCCTTATCCAAGTTGATCAAAGGATGAACAGAAAAAACCATGATACTCACTCAAATGATAAATAAGAGACTAGTAACCTCAGTACATATAAAGTAGATCAAATTATGTCATCCAACACAAATAGATCCTTTCCAAGTGTTAAGACATTCAAGTAATTAAGAAAAATGTGAAAAACAAAAAATATTGAATAAAATGTAGTTGGGGTAGATTCTAGAAAAAGTGCATGAATAGATATGAAGAACTCTAAAATACCTTTCTGGCGTTGCTAGATTCACAAAAAATGAAGATACAGGTGAAATTTATGAGCTCAGAAGTGGAAAATGAAGATTTGAATTTGAATGAGATTAACCAAACGCAACAGAAAAATATAATAATGAGACCTACACCATTAGAAAGTACTTGGAACTAGCTTTCAAACAATATTTTCTCGATTTTGACACCGTATGCCCAAGTTGTGGCAAAAAGAAAAAAATTCTCTCTTAAGCCAAATGAAGGCTTGGAGGGGGAAGAGATGGTCACTGTATGGATGATTTTAGCAACACGGGGCATTAAATTTGATGGACATCTAGCTGTTAACGAATATGCCTAGGAATATTCCCATGTCGCCATAAAAAAATTTTGGTTGCCTGAAACAATATTCCTACCCAAATATTCTTGTACCTAGGTAGAATATTCTGTACTGCCAGGTTTTTGAAAGTCTCACCATTTTTTATCTATTCCATGGAATCTTTTGAATATTTTAGTGGGCACTGACAGATTACTCAAGCGTCCAGTTAATGTACCACTGGGGGTTTTGAATGCCCGCCAACTGGCAATGAAGGTCATCAGTGGGTTGAATGGGCCTCTTTGGTCTAGTACAACATGCCCAAGTTTGAAAATCATATCACAATAGCACAATAGGCAATTAGCATCGACTTTGGCGTTGAATTTTAGTGTATTTTGAGCACATGAGTTGGAAAATTTGGCTGGCGTCAAACTCGGCGCAAACAGGCATGGTCAATTTAGCGTCCTTTTTTACAACGACTTTTGCATCATTTTTAGCACCGGAATTAGCACCTAAAATCACGCCGGGAAGTAACGACGGAAATGGCACCCAATTTGGCTTCCGGTTTTGCTTTCGTGTCTACTCCCATTTTTGCTTCTAGTTTTGCTTCCATTTTGCATCCAATTTTGCTTCCAGTTTTGCCTCCAAGTTTGCTTCCAATTTTGCTTTCGATTTTTCCTCCAAGTTTGCTTCCAATTTTGCTTCCGGTTTTGCTTCCAGTTTTGCTTCCAGTTTTACTTCTAGTTTTGCTTCCACATTTGCATCCGGTTTTGCTTCCAATTTTTCTTCCAGTTTTGCTTCTAGTTTTGCTTCGGGTTTTTCTTCCAAGTTTGCTTCCGATTTTGCTTCCGGTTTTGTTTCCAGTTTTGCGTCTGATTTTGCTTTCAAGTTTTCTTTTGTTTTTTCTTCTGGTTTTGCTTCCAGGTTTGCTTCTAGTTTTGCTTCCAGTTTTTCTTCCGATTTTACTTCTGGTTTTGCTTCTAGTTTTGCTTCCGATTTTGCTTCCAGTTTTTCTTCCAAATTTACTTCCAGTTTGCTTCCAGTTTTTCTCCCATATTTCCTTTCGGTTTTGCTTCCAATTTTTCTTCCAAGATTGCTTCTAGTTTGCTTCTAGATTGGCTTCCATTGTTGCTTCCTTTTTTTCTTCTAAAAATGCTTCTTGTTTTGCTTCCATTTATTAATTTAATATGTTTTATTTCAATTTAATTAGTTAAATATATTGTGCCTCTTAAATAACTCATATGAATATAGAGTAAGTAATTTAATTATTTAACTCATATGATTAAATAACAATATAATTATTGTAACATGATCATCATCTATAATTAAAACAAGTGAATCAAATATCTATAATTTAATTGAATTTGACAAAATCCATCCTGAGCAGTAAATTAAAATCACCATAATTAATAAATATCCATCCAAAAATCATCAACCACTTTTAATATATATAAATTGACAAGTCAATATTGATAAGATCATCATCATATATAACTAAAACAATTGAAAGTCAAATATTCCAGTACATCAAAAACATGTCAAAATGATACATGTACAAATGATATAAATAAAATTGATAAATTATGTAACTCAAATTGATACAAGTCAAGATGATACATGTCCAAATGATATAGTGAAAATGATACATGTCAAAATGATACAACTCAACAATATAGTACAGTAGGCTGTGAAAATGATACGTATGATAGTAATCATGAAAAGAGTCATCATAATGATATATCAACAATGATCCATGATGTAGTCTATATGATCATGAATGTTACTAATTACTATCACCAATTGTCTCATCATCATCATCACCATCCTGATCATCATCATCATCATCATCATCATCATTGTGTGATCGAAAATATGTGCGTATTAAAATGAAATAAATACTATTCAAGCACACCAATGAAACTTTAAATCAAAGGAAAATTGATTAAACAAAGTAAAGCAAACTCTCAATGCAGCAGCTCCTCTGAAGACGTCCCATTGTCCTCTATCTCCAGTATTTTTGCTAAAGCTCTCCGATTTGTATGCTAAGCTCCACAAAATGACTACTAAAGAATGAGATTTAAAAATAAATGCATACTATACTAAGAATGCAATATTTTGAAGGTTGATAATGGAGGAATGTTGGTTGCTCAATTCTGCAGCATAACAATGCAATGATGAAGAATGATGGAGATGGATTGAAATATTGAGGAATGATTTTGGCAAAATGCGGATGTCTGAAGAAGATCCGATGGAAGAATTATTTTGACAGCATAAGGATGTCTGAAGATTCGATCCAAATGGCTTGTGAAAGGTTTGATTTATAGATTTTCGATGTGGACAAAGATAAGATTTGATAAGATTGATAATGATTTGATTTTTTGTCAAAAGAGGAAAAACAATGAGATGAGATAAGATTTTCGAAAGATAGAAAGATTTTGATTTATTGTTTTAAAGGAATTAAAACAAGATAAGATAAGATGTGAAAGATATAGAAAGATTTTGATTATCTTTCAAAGGAAATAAATCCTAAAAAAGATGAGAAGGATAATTGATGAATTATCTAATTAAATAAATTAATTAGATGCACATGAGTTCAAATTTGGAAAGAAAGCGACAAGATCCTTTTAAGATTTTATTAATTAAACAAATTTTGGATTTATTTAATTAACGTTGAATTTATGATTTCATTAATTAAATAATATAAATTATTTAATTAGCATTAGAGGAATGGATGAAAATGATTATGAATTTAATCAAATAAATAAAATTTATTTAATTAAATATATGATGACATGGGTACCTAGGGCAAAGCATGCTACAAGGTGTCCAAACAATGCAATGTTGTGACAAGGTATCGCAAGATGACAATTTTTTGATGTCTACAATCATCATCATCATCATCGTCGTCGTCGTCGTCGTCGTTGTCGTCGTCGTCGTCGTCGTCGTTGTCGTCATCATCATTGTCATCGGCCTCGGTGTCTTCCGCATCATCCTCTACCATGTGATATGTACTGACAAAACCAATATTTTGTGGATCTATATCATGTTGAGGATCATCTTGATCTTCTGGAAGACCCGTGTTCTACAAAAAAAAACATTTAAAATGAAAATTTATTATTTATTTCATGCAATAATTTATATTTTTGTTATATATCTAATATTACAACATATGAGATGAAACCATAGTCATATTACATCATATCAAAGTGAACATAACATAATAAAATTTCAAAATAGTTACAGCTAATACTGGTCAGTTAGGACAAACTTTAGCTTTCAAAAACAAAGCCAATTAGGCTGGCAGACTTGTGGATCAGGCCAACATTTGGTGGAAGAGGAAGAAAGATGACTAGAACTCTGGAGGCCCACCATAATGTATTTCAGTATTCAACCATGAGAGTAGAAGAGAGAGATGATATCATGTATCAAAACATTAAGCATGCATTCTTCTAGCCAGCGGAGAAGGAGATGATTACTTTGCTTCATTTTAATTTGCATAACCATATCATGGCATGGGAACCAAGAAGACCAAGGATGTTTAGTTTTATGTGGAGGTAATGGATATGGTCCAAACTTTAGGAGGGGCAAGAAAGTCAATGTATGATCCTGATGAAATTGAGGAAGAACAGCAAGAAAGGGACAGGAAAAATAAAATCAACACAAAGTTTCAAGGATTTGTCAAGTGAGTAAGAGAGCTATGGGAGCAACCTCATCTAAAATATTTTGAACTAGAGTTTGATATACCATTTAGAGAGCTTGGTTTTCATGGAGTTCCTTTCAAAGCCTCTACTTTTATTGTTCCTACGGTAAACTGTTAGGGTAGAGTTGGTGGAATTACCTTTCTTAGTAATCACTATTAGCAAGATTGAGATTGTTAACCTTGAGAGAGTAGGACTTGGGGAAAAGGAATTTGATATGGCTATTGTTTTCAAAGACTTCAAGTGGGATGTACTCCGCATTGACGCCATTCCTCAATCTTCACTTGATGGCATCAAGGAATGGCTGAACTCCATGGATATAAAGTATTATGAAAGAAGAATGAACTTGAACTGGCGGCCAATTTTGAAGAGTATTACTGATGATCCAGATAAATTTATTGAAGATGGTGGTTGAGAATTTTTGAATATGGAAGCTAGTGATTCTTATTCTGATAATTTAGAAGAGTCAAATCAAGGATATGAACCCTCTGATGTAGAAGAGGAATCAGAATCAAATTTCATGTAGCCACCATCAAGAATGTTACAAGCCAACAAGATGGAGGGAATTCTTATATAAGGATAATTTTCAATGTTGCAAGTACCGACTTTAATGCCAACTACAATGGCAACATTGAAATTCCCTAGCAATATTTATGTTAAGGAAATTTCCTTTAGATGTAAGGATTCAAAGAACATCAACCATGTGGTACAAGTGATTAAATCCCAAAGATAATCTGTAGCAATGAAAGAGTCTAAAAAGGCGGAGAGAGCTACACTGGTGACTTAGGAGAAACTTCAAATTTCAAAAACAAAGCCAATTAGGCTAGAAGACGTGTGGATCAGGCCAACATTTGGTGGAAGAGGATAAAAGATGACTGGAACTCTAGAGGCCCACCATAATGGATTTTGGTATTCAACCATGAGAGCAGAAGAGAGAGTTGGTATCATGTATCAAAACATTAAGCATGCATTCTTCCAGCCATTGGAGAAGGAGATGATTAATTTGCTTCATTTTCATTTGCATAACCATATCATGGCGTGGGAACTAAGAAGACCAAGGATGTCCAGTTTTATGTGGAGGTAATGGATGTGGTCCAAAATTTAGGATGGGAGATCCTAATGTCTGCCAAGAGGCATAAATTCAAATGAATTAAGTTCACCTACATGTCTGCCAAAGTTTACTTCCAATTTTTATGACTATTTTTCTTGACTGTCAGAGTTTACTTACAAATTTGAAATTTCTTTCTAGTCATTTTGATGAGGATATATTCATCCAATGTGTAAGCACCTTTTGTTTGTATCACAAGCATCTATGCATTACAAGAATTATGATTATCTATGGTCTACATCTATGTTGTCTCACTTATTGGATCTTCTATTTCAATGTTTTCTATGGCCTTCTCTGTTTGAGGTAGCACCTGAAAATCCTACCTCCTTTCCTTAGCTGAGAAGTAGATTTGAATTTGGAAATACTGCACTTTAAAACTAGCTATGGTTTAAGGAGAGCTATTCTAGCTTTGTTGTTGACACACTCAATCTTCAACAAGGACTTAGATGCATGGACTAAAATGAAAGCTTTCGAACTTAGATCTGAATGTGCATAATTTGATTGATTATGGTTTTCATAGGCAATTGTCTTTACATGACTATTCTAGATTGTCAATATGTGTAATAGTGACTGCATCCTTATCAAGGTTGGCTACCCTTATTTAGAATGCCTTGGCCTTTGGACTTGATACAAAGTTGTGCATTGTTATTCCATATTTGTAACATGTAGGACATTTAAGGGGTACAACATATAGAAATTCAGTACTGTCATCCAAGGAAGACTTACAGATGGTGTATCAAGAACAACGAAAAATGATTTTATTAGGGTTAATGCTTTCTTCTCCCATGTTGCTGATATTTTCCCCAAATCATGTTTTTTTTATTATTTCAACACACCTCAAAATTTAATGTATTGATTAACATTTGTTACACATTTCAGTTGTTTATGCAAATGATGCATATATGTTAACTCGATCAGTGTTGTTACTTCAGTAGTTTGACTTCTATGACAACCAACCATTATGCATTTCATCCACATCCTTCTACTATTTATTCGTGCACATAAATGGTCATCTTGCAATCATAAGTTTTGAGCTCTATTTACTCATCCTACGCATCAATAAACAACTCAACAAAAGAGATGAAAATTGACATATTAACAATACAATATCCAACTAAGTTATTGAAACTCAACTATTGATACCTCATTCTCCATCCAGAGTACCAAATCGTTCCACTTTTTGTTTTGTAACATATTCTTTTCAAATTGCTTTGGATGGTGGCCATATTTCTCCTCCTGTCAAAACATGGCACATGGACTACTTAAACTAATTAATATGCAATCATTTACTTTTTCTAGGGAAATAAAAAAATATATCATTTAACATACTAAATATACTTACAAATGTACAGATCAAGGCCTGTAAACCTTTCTGGCCACTGTGATGCGTGGCACAAAGTTTCTCAAGCCTAGCCTTGGAGGCCTTGTCCTGAAACATATACTAATTGAATTTAAGTATGCACAAATAAAATTTAAATATCGTTTAATAAATTTGATATAATCTTATGAGAAAATTCAAATACCTACGTACTCTCCTCACCAAACTTCCTCCGTGCATTGGACTTCTCATATGCTTTTACAAGCTCTATCCATACTTTCACACTTACATCAATTGGCCTTCTTTTTTGCCTTAGCTCAGGAGGGATTTTTTTTATCTTCTTTGTTTGGTTGCACCGAAATCTCTTGCAGTTTTGAGACATTTGTAGCTTTATCTTCTTTACAGACCAACCTGTGCCAAATTCAGTCTCCATGTCATGGATAATTGCTTTTTTCAGTTGCATGGGTATCTATGAGAATGGAAAATGTAGATGGTCTTTGAACCGTTGAAGGCATAATTCCTTCAACCTATTCACAAACGTTTTCCCAGCATCTATCATTCGGACTTCCCCTGAAACCACCTCGTAATCTATCTCTGTATTGTAGCTACCAATGCAAGATTGATAACATGGCATGGTGGAAGAAGTCTGTGTCCTAGGAGTGGCTAGGACATTGGAAGTCTCTACTCCCTGTTCCACATTCTTAGAGTTTATTGTCATTGATTTCCTCCTGAATATTTTGTTCAGTCCAGGACCGGTTGCGAAATCAATTGATTCCCTTTGACACAATTGATTTGTTTGCAATGTTTGAGAGGCGTTACCAGATTTTTTTTCTATGTATCTAGAAAGCGTTGTCCAATCCACATTAACCAATTTTTTCACTGCCTCTACCCCCAATATAGAAGCCAATTCCTCTTTATCTTTGTCAATCTCATGTCCCTATATATATATTATATTTCTTCTTTTAAACTTTGAAATAAAAAACTAAAAACTACAATTCCTCTTTATCTTTTTCAGTCTCATGTACCTATATATATATATATATTTAAATTATATTTCTTCTTTTAAATTTTGAAATAAAAAACTAAAAAGTAAAATTCAAAGAAACAATGGAAACATTTACAAATCTATAAATTGACAATGAATAACCTCATTGTGACTAGAGTCTGCCAACAATGCTGTCTTCCTTCTTTTGCTAGACATTTTGAGGTGACCTAGGGAAAATTATTTTTGTCTAGTCTATGGAGGAAAACAAAGTACACACTGTCAAGTATGAAATTTTTCATCCAATTTGTGGTATGAAAGTTTTGTTTTGTGGGAAAATATGTTTGTTGGGTTTGCTTAGTGTTGATAACCTAGGGAAAATATGTTCGCTGGATTTTCTTAGTGTTGATAACCTTATCATGAAAACTCTTTCATAATACAATCTTGCACGAATTTTTCATGGCATCGGTGACTATGGCACGACTGGGCAAAACCAAGCGGTTTCTACATTTATTTTCAGCAGTTGCTCAGCAGTGACATGTTCACTGGGTTTGCTTAGTGTTGATAACTTAGGGAAAATATGTTTGTTGGGTTTGCTTAGTGTTGATAACCTTATCATGAAAAATCTTTCATAATGCATTCTCTCATGAATTTGTCATAGAATTGGTGACTGGTGCGACTGGCAAAAACCAAGCAGTTTCTACATTTATTTTCAGCAGTTGCTTAGCAGTGACCAACCCAATTCCCAAATTTTCCAAATAGTTCACTATTTCCTTGATACCTAGGTTAGGGAAATAATATGGAGGCATCCTAGCTTTGCGCTATAATATTTTGAGCCAAAGCTCAAATGGGTAGGGTAAAAAAATTTGTTGGTTTCTCAAAGGTTTTACAATTTATAATGATGGGACAATTTAGAGGCCATGAGCCAGTAAACAATCACAAATTCAAATGCAATACAAAGAGCAGTAAATAATCACAAATTCAATGAAAATAAATAAATTGTAACCTTACCTATGGTGTCGAAAACTAAATTGAATTTCTCATCAGTTGCTGGTAGCGCCCTGCTCTCTTCCTTCACACGACATTTTTCCCTTTTTTGTTGTCTAATTTATTCCGTCATGTGGCATTTTTCCCTTTTTTGTTGTCTGATTTCTTCCTTCACACGAGAAATTTTTAAATTTTTGATTTTGATTCAGTAGTCGATGCTTTAGTTGGCGTTAGTTGACGCCAACTTTAGCAACGACTTTTGGTCGTTAATGTAATATGTTTGGGGCGCCTAAGGCAGCGCCAAGTGCACCTAATTGGGCACCTATCATTGTTGTATAGTGACTATTTTCATTGTTGTGTATCACAGGATCTAGAGTGTTGGAAATAATTCCAACTCCTGCCTTGTTTTTGTGACCACCGTTGTCCTATGGCTCCTTCATCAGCTCAGTGTAGTAGAGCGGTTTTTATCGTGGTCCCGCAAGGTGCTTCATCCTCGGTGGTAGTGCGGTGAAAGCTTTTGTGGTAGCACATGAGTCTTCCTTTTGTTCCTGGTGGTGTTGCGGTGACTCCCACAAGTCTTCTATAATTGGCATGTGGTAGTGTGGTGACCACCGCTGTCCCGCGGCTCCTTCATCAACTCAATGCAGTAGAGTGGTTTTTACTGCGGTCCCGCAAGTTGCTTCTTCCTTCTCGGCGGAAGTGCGGTGAAAGCTTCTATGATAGCATTTTTATTCACAGAGGAGGCCATGGAGAGAGGACGTGGACAGCGTAGAAATACTAAATCGTTGAGAGGAAGGTGGGTGGAAATAGATGAGACAACGAAATCTGCAGATACAATAGAGGTAAGAAGAGAAAGCAACCTCAACCAAAGGAGGAAGGTGTTTATGAATTCACAAATGCTACAACATAGAGGAGATATCAATATGTCAAATATATGACTAAAGTGAGGTTTTGTGTTGGATAGCATACTCGTTGAAATGATATAATTGGTGTACTAAACATTATTTACTATGTTGTGTATTATAGGGGCGAGACGAGGCCATGGCAACAAATCGTTTCATATCAAATGAGGCCACAACGGATGAAGCGGGACATCAGGTACTCAAATTTTTACTTAACTTAGGAAAAAATGATCTGATGGCATTTTGTGATAAGTGCATCTTTTTTCACAATATTATTGAAATTTATAATGTATTATCCAATCTTGACATAAATTAATGCATGTTGTTGATTATTTTAGATGGAGATTGGAGAAAATGCAGAGCCTAAGCGTTCAACTAGCAAAAGAAGAAGATATGTACGTGGACGTGGACCTAAAACTGTTAAATCATATAGACGACAGTGGGTGGAAGATGATATGACAATTGATACTACAGACACAACAAATGATTGCACTAAAGAAGAGGTAGGTATATATGTCCATACAATTTTTATTTTTATTTTTTAAGCCATATTTGATTATATTTCTTTGAAATTGATACATTTATGATTTATCCAATTGTTTCCAAACATTAAATAATGCTTGCATTTGTTGATAGGTAGAATATTTTGATGAAACAGTACATACTAATACCCAAGATCCAACTAGGTTATTAAGATTTGGACGAGATGATCCAAACCATCCTTTAAACCATACCAGGGTGACAAGAGCAAGATTGAAGAGAACACTACCACTTGAGACATTTGAAGAGATGATGAGAGTCGCATACACTGATGACATGCCACCTAGCCTTAATGATGATGATCATGATAGTGAAAATGCAGTGCATGAAGAAGGATTGAATGAAATGCTTATAGGTTTCTTTGGGGATGGAAACAATTATGACAATGATGATGATATGGTTGACAATAATGATGATAGCAGAGGTAATTACCACCAACGTAATTACTCCATGTTAGCAGGATCTAGTGTTGTTGACTTCCATGTTACCAGATTATTAAGGTACATATTGAGGTCTTTTCTAAACTATCAATTTGCTTCTTTCAAACCCTTATATATAACTAATGTTGTGGGTAAATTTTATTTTTGAATAAATAAATAGTTGCATGAGTATGTCATTACTTGTCAAGTTATAATTATAAATAAGCATTTAAAGGGTTGTTAGAACCCAAATTTTGAGATTCAAGATTTAGGATTATTTGGAATCATTTAAAGTAAACTTCAAGTTTGGATAATTCCTTAAGTAATTTTTATGGTTTATAATTAGTTGTGTATTTAATAGAGTATATGTGCAATATATTGTGTTGGGACTTCGGGGCTTGGATGTATTTAGAAATTTAGTTCATATATGGGGTTAGGTGATGAAATTTAGTTCTTGTTCTTAAGAATCGACCCACCATTCTATTCTTTATTATTTAGTTAGAAAATTGTTTTATTTATAAATGTTACATTGTTTTATAAATAATTACTTCCTTTATGTAAAAAATAAAGTTCAATTGTATAAAAAAATATTATATCTATAGGAAAGAGGAGTGTATAGAATCATAAATCTACCTATCTAATATGTGAAAGTTATAGATATATATAATATGTGCTCAATCAATGTTGTATTCATTTAAATTGATTAAGATAGGTGTGAAATATAATTTCTTAAATTAATGTGATAATTTGAAATGAAGTAGTATGTTGATATCATAATTATTTTTAATAGATCCTATGTTTCCTTTCTATCCAAACTATATACATGATAATTTTATAGATCATATTTACTTTGAATCTTGAACAATGTGAAATATATGTATTGACATAATATAAATAAGTTACATATATCAATTGGAAAAGTAAATATTAAAAGGTGGTATTGAGTTTAAAATTAAACTTGATTTTTTTAGGTATGGGTATAATAGAAAAAATGTTGAGAATAAGGAGCTATAAATTGCTAAATCTATAAAAATATTGATTTCAACTCATAAACTACTAAGATAGGCCCTAATAAATCTATATTTTTTGTCTTAATGGAACCATTCACTACTAAATTTATTGAAATATTATTTTCAATGAATTTTTTAGCGGTGAATCTTCAACAATTAGCAAATAGTTCATATCAGCCAAGTCAAAATTAGCAAATATATTGCAACCAATAGGGTGGTCAAATCACCCAAATTTTACAAATTATTGATCTAGTGCATTTCAATTTTCCATTGATTTATTTTATGAGGCATATTTAATTAATAGTGTCACAATAACAAACTACATGTTTCCAACGGACCAATTAATGTTTTCACCTGGAATCTATGAAGCATGTATTAAATCACCCACATATTCGCCAATAGTATTAAAATGGCATTGTGTATCAAGAAATGTTTCACCCAAATCATTAAATGCTCACTATGTGTGAGGACCTATTTCACCAATAAAATTTACAAATAATTATGTATGAGGACCCATTTCACCAATAACATTAAAAAATTATGATTGAGGACACATTTCACCAATTACATTAAAAAATAATTGCATACGAGGATTCATTTTTCCAATACTATGATAACTCCATGCTAATCATAGGGCCATAATCACCTTGAAAAAACTACAACATATATGTTTTGTTGAGGATTTTTAGCCTAACATTTAAATGTATCGTTGTATAGTCACGTGAGATTCACCAAATTTTTACCATACCATTTAAAAATCATATGGAATTTACTAAATATGGACTGATATAAATACAATTGGAACTTTAATTTATTCTTACACATTTTATTTATTTTTAAACTTGTGAGCTCTCAATTCAAAATTTGGACTTGGAACCATGATCATAGGCAAGTTACAAACTTACAACTACATTCATTGTTGCATTAACAAATAGCGAGTCAGTGAAAGCCTAAAGGTAAGGGATCATTTCTTCATAGTTTTATAAGATTTTTTTATCTCTTTTCCTTTCTTGCTTCAATCTTAAAGATGATATTGAGTAGGGAATAAGATCTAGATTCTATATTCTATGTCCTTAAATAAGAAGACATTTTTTCCAACTTTTATTTTGTGAGAGATCAAGATGTCGAGAAACAGGTGCAACAACAGTAAGTCTAATCAGGGTGGTGAAGGGAGGCCATCAAAACACCCAAAATGTAGAGTTATCATAAGTCTTCCTTTCCCAATGTTTCTGATCCATCAGATCAAGATGGTACTACATCATCAACTCTTGCATCAAATATTAATGAAGAAGGCATTGGCAATACCTCACTAGAAGATGGGATTGAGTTAATTGAGTTAGATGAGGATTAAAATGTCACAGAAGATGTTCAAAGGGATACCCAGGTTAGAAAGAATGTGTCAATTGACTTGGATGAAAATACTGGCACTATAGTTGATGTTGTTGCAAGGAAGAGGAAAAGAAAATCCAAAGAAAAAATGGGTCATGAGTGGGATATGATAAGGAATTTTTAGATTGATTGGTTGTCAAAGTACCCATTCATTCAATCGATGGAGAATGCAAACAAAGATGAACCTCCAACACAATGCAATTGTAATATTTGTAGTTGGAAATATAAAAGAGATAAGAAGTTTTAGCTAAAGATTGACACTATAGAAAATCATATTGGTAAAGTTTATGAAAAATAAATCATATTAGATAGAAAGGAAAATTAGTAGAGAGATGGAAATCAAAGGAAGAATATCTTCATGTTAAGTATGTTAGAATATGATGAGAATATGAAAATAATGGTGAAGCTTGTTGCATGTGGAGCTTCAATTGAAACTCAATTTGAAAATATAATGATAGGAGAACAACTAGAAAAAATTGTTCAAATCGGTGTTTTTTTTCATATTTTGTCAAGAGGGCGTCCTATGACAAACTACCCAAAATATAATTTATTATCATTTTTGGGTGTTCCTCACTTTCTTAGCATGCATTGGTAACAATCGTTGGATGGGAATGGGCAAGTTATCTTGCTGAGGTGGAAAAATAAGATTTATAAGAGAAAATAAAAGAGTTAACCTTCATTGCATTGATGAAGTTATTTCAGTAGATAATACTTATTGGCTATGTATGCATGTGTATACTATACACCAACATTTTTTCCAAACTCATCTACTCTGTGTTCATAAAAATAAGGAGAGTTCAACATTGTAAAATCTATTTGAACTAGTTAAGAAATATGTGAATGAATTTGGAGGTATGGATGACTTCACAATTACCAGAAAGTTGGTGTGTGTAGGAGCTAATGCATCTTCAGTAATGCAAGGTGAAAGGAATGGTCTTTGTGTAAAGTTACAAACTACTTGTTCACCATACATGATTGTCATTCACTGCATGACCCACAAAATGAATTTAGCATTTCAAATTGTAAGAAATTTTCATCCAATATCAAAAGTTAAAAATCTAGTCCACGAGATCTACTCATACTTTTATCAAAGTCCCAAATATTTTGTAGAATTTTAAAATTTTGCTACGGGAATAACAGGAGGAAACAAGCTTCTTAAGGATGTTGATACCAGATGGATCTCCTTGCAAGGACTAGTGCAATGAGTTGTTTTAGAATATCAATTCTTGATTGGAGTAATGTACGAATATCACCACACAGTAGACAAAGCTCTTGACCTCTTACAAAGGTTAACCAATATAGGGACACTCTTATCTTTAGCTACTATTCTCCCCATTCTAGATGAAACAAAAAATCTTGTGAAAAAATCCCAAGACATAACTATGTATATTCAAGAATATACTAAACTACGTAGAATGCCATGCATGAACCTTGATAATCTATATATATCATATTATCCATTTCAAATTCCAAAATTTATAAGCTGTCAGTTAATTACAGATTTGAAAAATCCTAAAAATTATTTATAGTTTAATTCTAGTGGATAGCTATGTGTCTTTGTATGTGGATTTTAGATACCAATGAACTATTGTATGAAATTTATGCACTCTACCTGAGAAGTACATATTACAAAGGAATATTTTAACGATATTGTTAAATTTGTAAGTGGTATTTTAAAATTGTAGCATCGTAAATTGTCACCCTTGACAATTTCACACTATATTTTGTCCCCTCTAAATTATTGGACCTAATTAAGTTCCCAACTTCCTAATTATTGTAATATTTGTAGTTGGAAATATAAAAGAGATAAGAATTTTTAGCTAAAGCTTGACACTATAGAAAAGCATATTGGTAAAGTTTATGAAAAACAAATCATATTAGACAAAAAGGAAAATCAATAGAGAGATGGAAATCAAAGGAAGAATGTCTTCATGTTAAGTATGTTAGAATATGATGAGAATATGCAAATAATGGCGAAGCTTGCTACATGCGGAGGTTCAATTGAAACTCAATTTGGAAAGATAATGATAGGAGAACAACTGGAAAAAATTGTTCAAATGGGTGTTGCTTTTCATATTTTTTCAAGAGGTCATCCTATGAAAACTACCCAAAATATAATTTATTATATTTTTTGGGTGTTCCTCACTTTCTTAGCACACATTGGTTAACAATCGTTGGATGGGAATGGGCAAGTTGTCTAGTTGAGGTGGAAAAATAAGATTTACAAGAGAAAATAAAAGAGTCAACCTTCATTGCATTGATGAAGTTATTTCAGTAGATAATACTTATTGGCTATGTATGCATGTGTATACTATACACTAACATGTTTTCCAAACTCATCTACTCCATGTTCATAAAAATAAGGAGAGTTAAACATCATAAAATCTAGTTGAACTAGTTAAGAAATATGTGAATGAATTTGGAGGTATGGATGACTTCACAATTGCCAGAAAGTCAGTGTGTGTAGGAGCTAATGGATCTTCAATAATGCAAGGTCACAGGAATGGTCTTTGTGTAAAGTTACAAACTACTTTTTCACCATACATGATTGTCATTCATTGCATGACCCACAAAATGAATTTAGAATTTCAAATTGTAAGCAAGTTTCTTCCAATATCAAAAGTTAAAAATCTATTCCATGAGCTCTACTCATACTTTTACCAAAGTCCCAAATGTTTTACAGAATTTTAAAATTTTGCTAAGGGAATAACATGAGGAAACAAGCTTCTTAAGGATGTTGATACCAGATGGATCTCCTTGCATGGACTAATGCAACAAGTTTTTTTAGAATATTGATTCTTGATTGGAGTAATGTACAAATATCACCACACAGTAGAAAAATCTCCTCACCTCTTACAAAGGTTAAGCAATATAGGGACACTCTTAACTTTAACTACTATTCTCCCCATGCTAGATGAAACAAACAATCTTGTTAAAAAGGCCCAAGACATAACTATGTATATTCAAGAATATACTTAACTACATAGAATGCCATGCATGAACCTTGATAATCTATATGTATCAGATTATCCATTTCAAAGTCCAAAATTTATAAGCTGTCAGTTAATTATAGACTTGAAAAATCCTAAAAAATTATTTTTAGTTTAATTCTAGTGGGTAGTTATGTGTCTTTGTATGTGGATTTCAGATACCAATGCACTATTGTATGACATTCATGCACTCTACTAGAGAAGTACCTATTACAAAGGAATATTTTAACAATATTGTTAAATTTGTAAGTGGTATTTTAATATTGTAGCATCGTAAATTGTCACCCTTGATAATTTGACACTATATTTTGTCCCCTCTAAATTATTGGACCTGATTAAGCTCCTAACTTCCTAAATTATGGGCCATCAAATGAACAAGATTTAAAATTGTCTTTTGGAATGGAAAAGCACTGGAACAACAATGGTCAATTTTCAGGAATCTGCAATGGTCAAATTTTAGGAGAAAATCATGGAGGGAAAGGGTCTCAAAATTGGAAAAGCGACAGTCACTTTTCAGGAGGGAATGGGTCTCTGCGACGGAAAAGCGACAGTCAATCTTCAGGAGGGAATGGGTTCCAACACTGGGAAAGTGATGACAAACTTTTAGGAGGGAATAGGGAATGGTGCAACAATGGTAACTACGCAGAAGATGCTAGAACTATGTCCTCTCATGGGCCTCAAAGCTTTCAAGGATATGTTGGCTAGTTTCAAAAATGTGGACCCACAGGGAATGATACTTGGCAACAAGCAAGGCACAGACCTACTAGAGTAAAGTATAGATTTACAAAACCTAATTGGGTTCTATTTCGACCTAGCCGGCATCTGGATCATAGTAAGAAGCTAGTTTTTTATATTTTCAAAGAAGATAGGGCACTAGGAGACTGCGAGTAGAATCTTACAGCTAAAAGATAGTATGAAAAAGACCCAAAGTTTTTGAACAAGCTATATGAAGATAGCAAGCTTGACCTCATATCTCTTAGGGCTTCGAAGTTGCAAGGGAGAGGTGAGCCCCATGGTCCGAGTCAAGGAGGGTTCCATCTGAATCACACAAGAAGTCAGTCGGTGCAATATTCTCAAGTGTCATCCCAATGGTTTGCACGACCCCATGATTTCTCTGGAAGGTGCTACTCTGTGTCGACCTTGAGAAATCAACAAAGGAAAATACAGGATGATTTTAGAAAAGAAGCTTTACAAAACTCTTGGGATTAGGGGATTCAGAAGGATGTACTGGACAATAATACAAATAAGGAGAACTAGAAGGAAAAAGGAAAGGGATCATTAGAGAATAAGCAGGCCCAAAAGACCATTTCAGGATCGCTGCCTGGGCAAGGAAAAAAAAAAAAAAAGGGTTCCAGAAGAAAAAGAAGAAGTGTGCCAAGGAAATCTTGAAAGAAAATTTGGAGATAGACAAAGCCTACCCATTCAGCATAGAAGGAGCATACCAACATGGCAGAAGAAGGGGGAGATGGCCAAAGGGATTCCCAAGCGAATCGAAAGGGCATATTACAGATTGCATTTCTGGAGCATCTATTGAAACCTCAGGTTAAGGATCTCAGAGATAAAGCATTGATTTGTAAGTTTGTGAATTAGACCCCTGATTTAGGTAAATTAAAGGAATTACTGGCTAAAGAATGGGAAGGGGTCCAAGCAGTTTTTTATATAGATAAATCTATGGGGATTTTTGTTGTAATTTTTTGCAATAAAGAAAGGTGCAATGTTGTGTTTAAAGTTAAATCCTATATTTTTGAGGGCTTGAGCCTATGCATGCAGCCATGGGCTCTGAATTTTCAGCCCCAAGATTTTTCTTTAAGATTTGTTCCTTACTGGATTCAAATGCATGCTTTACCATTGGAATACAGGGTATTGAATTTAATCAAAATAATGGCTAATCAAGGAGGAATATCCCTCAAACATGGCCTTATATTTTTTCAAAACCCTTCAATGCTAGTTAGGGTTTGTGTATTACTTGATATCTCAAAAGGTTTGCCCCAAAAAATCCACCTAGCATCAAAATTTGGGAAATGGGTTCAGAATATCATTTTGGAAACCTCGGATAATGCTTGTGTAAAATGTCATATGTTAGGGCACAAGCTTGTAAATTGTCAGACTAGCCTTGATCATGATGATTCAAATTGTGGGCAATACGCTAATGTTGCTATAGAGATCTTGCCCCATCACCAAATGATAAATCAATATCAAAAATTGTGAAGCATGTCAGCAAAGGGATTTGGTGTGAAAAGAAGATAGAGAATAATTTGGAGATAGGAGGGAAGTCTAACTTGAAAAAGACTGTTTTGATCTCCCTACAAACCAACAAGTAGAAGGATTTTTTTATGCGAATATACATAGATTGTTGTCTTAACCTATACTCATCTTCTCTTCCCCAAGTTTTAGAACAACACCTAGACATTATTGTGCGAAAATTGATGTTTGAAGATTGTTCAAAGCCTCAAGATGTGACAACAAATAGATGTAGGGGTATTTTTCCTATTCTCCTATCTCAAGACTCATCTACATTGATTCAAGTTACTCAGCCTGATAAAATAGATGAACTAGAATTGCTAGTAGAACAATTCTTAATATCAGTAGGTTCAAAAATGTATGATGAAATAGTAGAGGATTTTGCAGCTGAGAAGGGTCGGGGGGAAGGTGTAGTGGCTCAAGAGGACAGTACAGCAGGGGTAACAAAACATAAGTTGGATTGTGGGAAAAAAGGGATAACTTATGAAGATTATGGGTTAGATCAGTGTACTGATGAACCTTTAGATCACCATTTGAAGCAAGTAGAGTCTTGCTTGGTAGATCAAGAAGAAGCAGAATATGATTATTCAAAGACATTGTCCATATCTTAGACTCCCTCTAAAGCAATTTTGAAGAAGTCACCAAGGAAGTGGGGAGGGAAATCCAACTTGGATAAATTGAAAGAGGAGATTGAAGCAGGGGTTCAAAAAACTATTTATCTATTCCAAGAAAACGCCCAAGGAGTGCTTGTTGCTCTCCTCGAGTGCAATGAAGGTTTTCTCATGGAATGTCAGGGGCATAAATTCCCCTGACAAGAGAGCTCATATCAAGCATCAAATTGATGCTTGTGGAGCAGATATTGTTTTACTTCAGTCTAAACTCTCAATACAATCTTATGAAACCTCCCTACAAAAATGGACAAGGTGGAAATAGACCCACTCTCTGGCCCAGGGGGTCTCTAGTGGGTTGATTTATTTGTGGAACCCTAAAGCAGTAAATGTTATTTCAATAAGGAATGAGTCTAATTGGAAGTTGCTTGAGGTTTCTAAATTTAGCCTAAAAGTTTGGTTTAATATTTATGGACCTAATTCATCATTTGAAAAGAAAGAGTTGTGGGATAAAATAACTCGTGTTTTAAATGGCCTGGGTGACGCTAAAGTTGTTTTGGGAGGAGATTTTAATGCTATTGTCTCACCACAAGAAAAAGTTGGAGGTATTAGTCCACCATTAAGAGTGATTGAAGATTTCATTTCTTTCATTCTCACCAATGCTCTGAAAGACATTGTATCATTCAAGAGGAAGTACAAATGGACGAACCACGGAAAAGGTTTCTTACAAATTGCTAAAAGATTAGATAGGTTTTTGGTATCTTTAAACTAGTTTTTAGGGAAACACAAATTGGAATATGAAATCCTACCTCTTGTTGGCTCTGATCATTATGTGATCTCTTTGCATATGTCAATTGTCTCCCTTCCTAATGGAAAATTGTCCTTCAAACTTGAAAGCATGTGGTTCAGGAACCCATAGTTCTTGCCCCTTTTGCGTCAATGGTGGATAAATTCTCTATTTGAATAGGGTTCGAAAATGTATCAACATTATCAAAAATTAAAACATGTTAAACAACAAATAAAAGTATGGAATGAACAGGTATTCAAAAATGTTTTCCAACAAAAAGAGGATGTCTTCAAAGAGCTATCGGCAATCCATGAGCATGTTTTTCAAAATGGATTAGATGATAATCTGTTTGAGAAGGAAAAAAAATTGTAAAGGGATTGGGAAGAGTTATGTGCTAGGGAAGAAATATATTGAAGCCATAAATCTTGAGAACAATGGCTCAAAAAGGGTGACAGAAATATAAAGTATTTTCATGCTTTTGTGCAGATAAAAAGAGCTACTTCAACAATATTTTCAATTCAAGAGATGGCTTTAGGCATCTTGCTAACGTCAAAAGAATATATTAAGAGAGAAGCTGGGAGATTATTTTCTAAACTTTTAACAGCCCTGCAAGGCAAAGATGATTAGTGCAGGAAAGATGAAGTTGAGATTTTCGAGGTTATTCCCTCTCTAATTCGAGATGAGGATAATGATTCCCTACTCAAACCTTTTACCTTGGATGAAGTTAAAGATGTTTTTTTTCATTTCCTCCAGATAAGGTACCTAGTTTGAATGGATTTACAACAATATTTTATCAAAAAGGGTGGGATTTTTTGTGCCATGACCTATTGTGGTCCCTAGAAGAATCAAGAAGAACCGGTTCCATGCTCAGGAAGTTCAATGTGACAAACATTACAATCATTCCAAAGGTAAAAAACCCCAAAACCTTCACAAATTTTGGGCCCATATCATTATGCAACACTATATATAAGATCTTACCAAGGCCATATACCTTAGATTGCAACCTCTTATTGAAAATATTATCTCTCAGGAGAAGGGAGGCTTTGTCCCAAGTCATGAAACATCTGAAGGAGCACTAATTGCACATGAGACATGTTATGCCCTACATAACCACCCCATTTTGATTTGGAACAAAACAGGTCCCCCCTTTTCTTTTTGGTTCTTTTCTTTTTGTTATTTTCTTTTCTTTTTGGAATTCTTTTGTTTTCCTCCTAAGTTTTGAATTTTGATCTATTTGATCTAATTTTGGTTCTGCCTCAGTTGGAATTTGGGTTTTCTCCCGAGTTCAGGATTTTCCACCCAATCTGGATTTTCCTAGATCTCACTTGAGCTCCGGCCAAATGCTGTTATTCGGGGATTTTTGGTCTTCGCAGAATTCTACATGGACCGGATTTTCCCGAAATCCCCGAGGCCTCCGAGCAATGTCTCCTTCTTTGCGGATTACTTTCTCCTCAGGATTTTCCCGAAATCCGTTGTTCCCTATTTTTTTCGGTTTTTCCGGAATGTCTTCTCCTTCGTGGAAATCCATCCCGCGCGGATTTCCCCGGAATCTATGAAATGTGAAGAAGTATGGAGTAGCAGGACTAGTTAATAAATGATGATGCATTTTACAATTAATTGATGCTATTTTGAAGATCTCACATGTTGTTCCTTGATTGATAATGATCAGATTAAGCTTCTAATGGGTGTTTTCATGCTT
This sequence comes from Sequoia sempervirens, assembly GCA_007258455.2. Lineage (NCBI taxonomy): Eukaryota > Viridiplantae > Streptophyta > Pinopsida > Cupressales > Cupressaceae > Sequoia > Sequoia sempervirens. The sequence goes on from VDFB02081192.1 coordinate 31,224, forward strand.
ATTCCGTTGGAATCCACCCAACTTAGAATTCTCTGAAATTCCTCCTTAGCTTGGATTCTGCGGGTCAGCCTGAAACCCGAACTATTTGTATGATCATTTTATCTGAAGATTTAACGACACCTTACTGACATAGGATTCGTTTCAATGATTATTTTGTTTATTTAACTTCTGTTTATGTGATCTTTACTATGGTTTTCTTCATTGAATGCAGGATTAAATCACATATAGGATGCTTTTTTTGTCAAGGGAGCTCAGTTGGAAGGAATCCCACAATCCAGTTGGTCTAAAAAATTAGATAAGGAAAAAGTCGGTAAGACCTTGCAGGTGTCTTGCCAACTACCACTGCATTCTGTCAATATGTGTCTGTGTTGCCTATCGGCAAGACCTCGAGATTGTCATAGCGAGTGGAATTCATATGCAGGCATCTATCGACAAGATATCATCAAATCAGATCTCTCGCGTCGCGTTAGTAAACGCTGGCAGGAACAACTCCATGAATGCCAGCTCCAGTCACACCGACATGGCGTGAGGGATTCTATCAGTGGTCTTCAGCTAGCGAATTAATAAGTCTTAGTGTCCAGAGAAAGAACATGTGGAGGCTTTTGCCGAGACATGAGGTTTCTATAGGACATCTCCCCAACAAGAGAATGCTACGGTGACATATGTGGAACAAAGAAAATGCATCAGTGTGACTACAGCGAGGTCTTGGTGATAGCAGAATTCGGTAAAAGGAAGCTTCCTTTGGTGTAAAGTCTCGCCGACCGAAGAGAGTCTTGCCGACACGAAGGGGTCCCACCAAAGATCTAAGGTTAGTGATAATTTTTCCTTCGATGCGATGTATGGCCGAAGAGGTGAGGTCATGCCAACAGGATGTCCCTTCGGGGAGAGGAAAGGTATGCACCAAGAGGTCTGGCTGACTCATGAAGGTCACACCAAAACAAAAAGAGAAGCTGGTGCAAGAAGGTCAACAAGAGGAATTTGAGGAGACTTCAAACAAATGAGGGGGCATCGCTATGAGGTCATAGCGACAAGCAAAGGTCATGATGACATAAAGCAAGGTCCCACCGAAAAGAAATGGAGCTCGGCCAAGGATCATACCTTTGCCAAAAGGTCTTGGCGAAGGAAGAAAGTCACGTCGAAAGGAAAAGAGGTCGAGCTCGTAGAGGAAGAAGGTGGGCTCGACAAGAATGAAAAGGAGTTCACTGAAGGTCTTGCTGGTAGCGATGGGTTTCCCAGTGAAGGAGGCATCGGTATAACCAAGGATAACTCACCATAGCCTCTAGCCGATAGTAAGGAGTCTTGTTGATGGTCTTTGTGAGCTCGGTATAACTTCTATAGCTCGCTGAAAGGTCTCACCGACTATCTTATGCTACGCCAATAGTTGCTAAAAGTGATAATCACATTGAGGAGACACGATGAGTGTCTCATTGACATGTGATGCCATTCGAACCACCTTTGACTGCCCGAGAAGCTCACGTGGCATATGTCTAACCAATCATAAGAGGCTAAGAGGACTAATTGGCGACAGTTTGACCAATTAATTGTTCCCCCTGTGGAAGACCAATAGAATGCAAACCAGATGGACTCTTTCTGAGAACAGGTGACGATGGATCAGCTCGGGCGAAATGCAAATATCTACAGCGAGGCTCGGTGGTGCTTCCAGGAGACGGTCAACGTGTAGAGGATCTAGAACATGAAGAAAGGCCGGCGGAAAGAAAGGAACTATGAGTCACAGGGATAGCTGTAGTGACCACTGGCAGGAATAGATTAGTATTAATGGGGATATTCCAAAGCATTCAAGGTGGACTGCAAGAGAGTTCAAAGATGGACACGGAGACAAAAGAGTTAATGTTGCTGTAGCAAAAGATCTACAAATCTTTCCCAGAAATATTTCATTAGCATGGACAACGAGGATTCACATTGAATGCACAACCGACTTTCTTCAAAAGATCTGAGAGCCAACTCTCCTGTAGTCTGAAGATATTTTGTAAACCCTAATGCAAAGGGACAATGCATTCTTTTGGGTACATTTTGTATATAAGGCATTCTTGCCTCTTTGTAAAGGTTAGAACTTGTAGGGAACTTTGTAGGGTTAGAAAGTAGTAGATAAAGGACTTGTAGAATTGAATTGGTAGCTAGGAGTTAGATTAAGTAGAAGACTAATGTATCTTTCAGTTTTCTTAGTGTAAATGGAAACAACTTGGAGTCACAGATTTTCTGTACACTGGTGATTGTGCCAGTTTTATAATTGTTGTTTATCTGTTTTATGAACAGTAGAAGCAACCAGGTCTTAATCTACTTCATGTTGTGTTCCAAAATGGTGTTTGTCTCGAATTAATCATCTGATTTGAGAAGCTTTCAAGGGATGAAGTTTGGTTTTATGTTTTACTTGAATGGTAATTTGCAATCTACTGTTGAAATCAGCACTGTGAATGAATGGAACTGTGTGTTAGTCACAGGTTTATTTTGTTCTACAGTCTTAGTTAGGAATTCCTTGTAAGGTGACAGGTCTGGTTGATTCAGATGAAGTGTCATTCTTTTCTATCTCAAAGCCCTGATCCATCTTTTTCTGTTTATTTAAAACCCCAATTAGAGTAGGTTTGAATTTATGTTTAACCCAAAACAATCCAAAAGCTCAACACTAGCAGGCCCCTTGAACATTACTGTTACATTGACCACTGAGGGACATCAACACAGTTGAGAACCAACTACATAGACCTTGGGAGCTAAGATATCCATGTGATCATCTTTCTCTTTCACGAGAAGTAGAATAGCAATATTCTGCTTGCATTGTTGTGGTGCCAAAATCACCATCAACAGGAATCGGCGCTAGAAGGAGGGCCCTATGAGTAATTTTGGATTATTGTGAGTTGGGGTGGGCCAGGTCTTGGAAAACCTAGCTCCGATGGGTAACCCTTTGTATATACCAGGATTCATTCATGAAATCCCTATTCACCTGTATGATCGGCTTCCATTATTTTTCCCTAACAATGGGAAAAATGCTTCTAAACATGTCATAACTTGCAGGCATATACTTACCTTTCTCCAGGTTTAGTATGAGGATGTTTTCTATCAATTGTTCATCAAAACACTTCAAGGTTCAGCAAGGCAATGGTATGTTAATCTTCCACCAAGTTGCATTTGTTCATGGGCGGAGCTAGAAATCTTATTCTTAGATCAGTTTGGTCCTCGCACACAAGACCACTGGGAGAACTCATCCTTGCAAAATCCAATCATAGAGTTAAGTACTTCATTCGATAATAAAGTTATAACCATGTCATCTCTTTTCAGTCATATTCCAAAGCATAGTCCATTACATCATAATGAAGTTCTAGATGAAACATTTGATTCTCCAAAATATAATTTTGATGACTTGTTTGGTGAAAAGCATGAAATGGATCTAAATTTAGAGCATAATGGAAATCTCAATAGAGAGTCTACCTTTGTTGAGTATACTAAGGATGGCTTTGAAGGAGATGAGGTATTAATGTGGGATTGCTATCATGAGAAATCTTCCAACGATTTCAGCAACTCTCCCGATCAAGATTAGAATCAGGGTGATGAGGAATGGACAAAGGAGCATGGCTCATGTTGGATAGATATCCCACGTGCACAAAATTGAATAAGGAAGAAGTAGGAAGAATTAGGAGAAAATCATTAAGAACATCTCCTCTTGTAAGGGTATATCTATGCTAGGACTATGGTGTTGCAAGATTTGAGTGAAAAATCCGATTCCCAAGTGCTATCTTGAGGTCCACGGTAGTTTTCAACCCAGATCAGATGTTAAGCATCAGACATTGAAAAAAGAACTAAATGAAATATCTGAAACTCTATGAGAAAACAAAAAAAAAAGAGAGAAAAGAAAAGAATTATCTAAAGAAAAAAAGGGAATTCAATATGAATGGGTGATTCCAGTATCTCTACCAGGGCTATGGATGCCTGACTGGCAATAGAGCAATGCTATGAGGAAACTAGAGGTATCTCTGTCGGGGCTATAGACGCCTGACTGGCAGCAGAGCAATGCCCAGGATATCATTGCACGATAGCTAAAAGGAATCAACTCATGTAGGTCAAATCTTGCACATTATTGTCCGAAAGATAGGGAAAACTTTATGAAAGGATGGTACACTATCAGGCACACACAAAGATTCAAGGGGTAGCCATTGATTGACTTACATTTGAGATTCTAGCTCTACCTTGCTTGTTATAACTAACCCAACTGGAGTTGTGATGTTCATGAACCAGGAGTTTTGGGTAGCTGAAGCCTTCAACTTCTTGAAAATGCTTAAACCATTTTCCCATCCAAGTCACCATTTGTTATGCCTGCATAACCACCCCCATTTTTATTTGGAACAAAACGGGTCCCCCCTTTTCTTTTTGGTTCTTTGCTTTTCGTTATTTTCTTTTCTTTTTGGAATTCTTTTGTTTTCCTCCTAAGTTTTGACTTTTGATCTATTTGATCTAATTTTGGTTCTACCTCAGTTGGAATTTGGGTTTTCTCCCGAGTTCGGGATTTTCCACCCAATCCGGATTTTCCCGGATCTCACTTGAGCTCCAGCCAAACGCTGTTATTCGGGCATTTTTGGTCTTCCGGGAATTCTGCGTGGACTGGATTTTCTCGAAATCCCTGAGGCCTCTGAGGAATGTCTCCTTCTTCGCGGATTTCTTTCTCCTCCGGATTTTCCCGAAATCCATTGTTCCCTATTTTTTCTAGGTTTTCCGGAATGTCTTCTCCTTCGCGGAAATCCGTCCCACACAAATTTCCCCAGAATCTGTGAAATGTGAAGAAGTATGGAGTAGTAGGACTAGTTAATAAATGATGATGCATTTACAATTAATTGATGCTATTTTGAAGATCTCGCATGTTGTTCCTTGATTGATAATGATCGGATTAAGCTTCTAATGGGTGTTTTCATGCTTATTCCGTTGGAATCCGCCCGACTCAGAATTCTTCGAAATTCCTCCTTGGCTTGGATTCCGCGGGTCGGCCTGAAACCCGAACTGTTTGTATGATCATTTTGTTTGAAGATTTAACGGCACCTTACTAACATAGGATTCATTTCAATGATGATTTTGTTTATTTAACTTCTATTTATGTGATCTTTACTATGGTTTTCTTCGTTGAATGCAAGATTAAATCACATATAGGATGATTTTTTTGTCAAGGGAGCTCAGTTGGAAGGCATCCCTCAATTCAGTTGGTCTGAAAAATTAGATAAGGCAAAAGTCAGCAAGACCTTGCAGTTGTCTTGCTGACTACCAGTGCATTTTGTCAATATGTGTCTATGTTGCCTATCGGCAAGACCTCGAGATTGTCACAGTGAGTGGAATTCATATGCAGGAATCTATCGGCAAGACAGAGGTCATCGTCCTAGCGACATGGAGTTTCCTATCGGTATGAGGGGTTTCCTTCGGAGAAAAGTCTCGGCAAGATCCTCGGGACTCACCGACTGGTACAAAGGGATTCGTATATCGGTGAAGGGTTTTCCCTTCGCCAAGGAGTCTTGACGAATCCGTGAAGTCTCACCGACTACCGCACAACAAACAAGCACTTCGCGGAGAGATCTGTTCGTCAGTATAAAGTCTCAGTGATTCCGCAATGTCTTACCGACCGCTAGTAAGTAAACACTTTGGAAAAACTCAACTGCATCAGAATAGCGTCTCACCGAACGGCTCCAGTCACACCGACATGGCATGAGGGATTCTATCAGTGGTCTTCGGCGAGAGAATTAATAAGTCTCAGCGACCAAAGAAAGAACATGTGGAGGCTTTCACTGAGACATGAGGTTTCTATAGGACATCTCCTCGACAAGAAAATGCTACGGTGACATATGTGGAACAAAGAAAATGCATCGGTGTGACTATAGCGAGGTCTTGGTGACAACAGAATTCAGCAAAAGGAAGCTTCCTTCGGTGTAAAGTCTCGCCAACTAAAGAGAGTCTTGCCGACACAAAGGGGTCCCACCAAAGATCTAAGGTCAGCGATAATTTTTCCTTCAGCGTGATGTCTGGCCGAAGAGGTGAGGTCACGCCGACAGGATGTCCCTTCGGGGAGAGGAAAGGTATGCGCCAAGAGGTCTGGCTGACTCATGAAGGTCACGCCGAAACAAAAAGAGAAGCTGGCACAAGAAGGTCAACAAGAGGAATTTGGGGAGACTCCAAACAAATGAGGGGGCATCGCTATGAGGTCACGGCAACAAGCGAAGGTCATGCCAACATAAAGCGGGGTCCCACCGAAAAGAAATGGAGCTCGGCCAAGGATCATACCTTCACCAAAAGGTCTTGGCGAAGGAAGAAAGTCACACCGAAAGGAAAAGAGGTCGAGCTCGTAGAGGAAGAAGGTGGGCTCGGTGAGAATGAAAAGGAGTTCACTAAAGTTCTTCCCAATAGTGATGGGTTTCCCAGTGAAGGAGGCATCGGTATAACCAAGGACAACTCACCATAGCCTCTGGCCGACAGTAAGGAGTCTTGTTGATGGTCTTTGTGAGCTCGGTATAACTTCTGTAGCTTGCCGAAAGGTCTCGCCGACTGTCTTATGCTATGCCGATAGTTGCTAAAAGCGATAATCACATCAGGGAGACATGATGAGTGTCTCACCGACATGCGATGCCATTCGAACCACCATTGACCACCCGAGAAGCTCACGTGGCGTATGTCTAACCAATCATAAGAGGCTAAGAGGACTGATTGGCGACAGTTTGACCGATTAAATGTTCCCCCTGTGGAAGACCAACAGAATGCAAACCAAATGGACTCTTTCTAAGAACAGGTGACGATGGATCAGCTCGGGCAAAATGCAAAGATCTACAACAAGGCCCAGTGGTGCTTCCAGGAGATGGTCAACATGTAGAGGGTCCAGAACATGAAGAAAGGCCGAAGGAAATAAAGGAACTATGAGTCACAAGGATAGTTGTAGTGACCACTGGTAGGAACAAATTAGTATTAATGGGGATATTCTGAAGCATTCAAGGTGGACTGCAAGAGAGTTCAAAGATGGACACAGAGACAGAAGAGTTAATGCTATAGCAGCAAAAGATCTACAGATCTTTCCCAGAAATCTTTCATCAGCATGGACAATGAGGATTCACATTGAATGCACAACCAACTTTCTTCAAAATATCTGAGAGCCGACTCTCCTGTAGTCTAAAGATATTTTGTAAACCCTAATGCAGAGGGACAACGCATTCTTTTGGGTACATTCTGTATATAAGGCATTCTTGCCTCATTGTAAAGGTTAGAACTTGTAGGGAACTTTGTAGGTTTAGAAAGTAGTAGATAGAGGACTTGTAGAATTGAACTGGTAGCTAGGAGTTAGATTAAGTAGAAGACTAATGTATCTTTCAGTTTTCTTAGTGTAAATGGAAACAACTTGGAGTCACAGATTTTCTGTACACTGGTGATTGTGCCAATTTTGTAATTGTTGTTTATATGTTTTATGAATAGTAGAAGCAACCAGATCTTAATCTACTTCATTTTGTGTTCCAGAATGGTGTTTGTCTCGAATTAATCATCTGATTTGAGAAGCTTTCAAGGGATGAAGTTTGGTTTTATGTTTTACTTGAATGGTAATTTGTAATCTACTGTTTAAATCAGCACTGTGAATGAATGGAACTGTGTGTTAGTCACAAGTTTATTTTGTTCTACAGTCTTAGTTAGGAATTCCTTGGAAGGTGACAGGTCTAGTTGATTCGGATGAAGTGTCATTCTTTTCTATCTCAAAGCCCTGATCCATCTTTTTATGTTTATTTAAAACCCCAGTTAGAGTAGGTTTGAATTTATGTTTAACCCAAAACAATCCAAAAGCTCAACACCAGCAAGCCCCTTGAACATTACTGTTACATTGACCACTGAGGTACATCAGCACAGCTGAGAACCAACTACATAGACCTTGGGAGCTAAGATATCCATGTGATCATCGTTCTCTTTCAGGAGAAGCAGAATAGCAATATTTTGCTTGCATTATTGTGGTGCCAAAATCGCCATCAACAAGACCCTTCACTCAACTTATTCTAATTGTTTACCTTCTTTCATTGTTAAGCGTGACATGATGAAGGCTTACGATCGAGTAGATTGGGATTTCCTTAACAAAGTTCTTTAGAAATTTGGTTTCAAAGGAAAATGGCATAGATGGATTAGATCTTATTTGTTAGGAGAAAAATTTTCAATCATCCTCAATGGTTCACCTATGGGCTTCTTTGCAGCATCACAAAGAGTGAGACAAGGGGATCCATTATCCCCCTTCCTATTCATTATAATGGCTAAGGCACTAAGTAGATTAATTATCTATAAATAGAGCCTAGGAATTTGGAGAGGCATTACTATTTCAAACACAAAAAATTCAATAACTCATTCTCTATTTTCAGATGATACCATTTGTTTAAGTAGATCAACTATGGATGAATCCATTCAAATCAAACAAGTGCTTGACAGGTATTGCTCAACATTAGTTTAGAAAGTTAATGCCTCTAAGTCCAAAATTTATGTTTTCAATA
>VDFB02081193.1:0-37983 GCA_007258455.2 Sequoia sempervirens
CCACTCTCTTCATCCCTCCTTCCCACTCTCTCCCACCCTCTCCCACTCTCTCCCACTACCTCTCCCTACCTATCTTTGAAGTCTCTCCCTCTCACCCTACCTAGCTAAGTCCCCCTCACTCTAACCCCTTTTCTCCCACTCCCTCTCTTTTAAACTCACTTCCACCCCCTTTCCCCATCCCACCCTACCTAGACAACTCTCTCTCTCTCTCTTAAAATTCTCCCTCCCTCTAAAGACATACATAAATACATACAAGCATAATACATATGTACATAAAATCCTAGATCCATATAATATACATGCACTAATACATATAAGCATACATACATACAAGGATATATACATACATTAACATTAACGAAGACATAACATTAATCAATAAATAATGTGAGCGCGTTATGTCTTGCTTGGCATGTATCCCAAATAAGCAAAATGTCAAAACTAGGAAATAATGCGCTCACATTATAATGCGAGCGCGTTATAATTTGCTTTGGGAATCCCTGAGCCTTAGCATTGGTATTTTCCTTGGAATACCAACCCAAAGGCTTGGAGGGCATTCCCAATGACTAGAGATGTGTTTTTGCAAATTCTACAATTTTTTCACATAATCGGGTTTGTGCTCACCATCAGGATTGCATCCAGTTCAATAACAACAAAAGCAAACACGTGTAATATTAGGTTCTCTCTTAGCTATCCAACGATGTAATTTTTTTCACTTTTTAACAATGTTAAGCCTTTCATCCATAATTTCTTTTGTTTGTATGTCTCTTTTTCGCCAAAAAGTAGTGTTTGGTTTTTTTTCGTTATAAATTAACCGTTCATCAAAATTTCAAATAAATTGCATTTTTAGAAACTAGACTCTATTCTACAATTTTTAAAAAAAAATAATAAAAAAATCAATTACCTTCAAAAAATTTTAGGGGGAGCACGGCCAAAATTCTGCTTTTCAGGAAGTGCCCACTTAGAAAATTAGTGAAAAATCAAATATTTATTAAAAAATTATCAAAAAAATCATGCATCAACTAGATACTATTAGCTAACTTTTGACTGTAGCGATTTTAAAAATACTACAAAAAATTTCACCGTGCTCAGGTCGTACAAGAGTTGCTATGTTATGTTTTTCTAACAAAAATGGCACCAATTTGTGTACGTCCCTCTTTTCAACCCCTTAATCTCAACCATTTTCAAAATAAATTAGTATTTTAGAAAGTAGACTTAGAGCACTTCAATCCTTGTTTTTGTTCCATCTCAAAATTTTGAGTGTAACTATCCTCAATTTCATGTCCAAGGTCAGTATTTCTTGATTCTAGAAAAAAAGTGGCCACTTAAGCCCCCTTTTTGGGAACCATCTTGGTGCACTTACCCTCGACCTCTTTGTTTCTTAGTTAGTTGACAAAACATTATACTGTGTTTTTATTGTACTGAATAGTTTATTTGCAGAACTTCTATAATTTCAATATAAGTTTGCTAATTCATACCATGTCTTGGACTCTTCTTTTCAATGAATGTGTATGGAAGTTATTTTATGTTATTTAATAGACTGCTTGGGTTTTTCATCTGTACTTTCTGTTATTTTTGGATATATAGATTGTTGAGTTGGGCCCTTATATCTCATCTAAAAGAAATATTTACCATGCCCATACTTAATTCTTTGTGCATTGCATTAGATTAAACTTTATTTTTTATATCTGCTTCCTTTTTCCATTCCAAACCCCCAATTACAGAAGGAGCCATCTTCTTTAAAAATCCAAAGGTCACCCAGTTTAGTGCAATTGGTCCCCTCATTAACTGAGTTTCCCATAAGGCTGTTGCTTATAATTTTTAAGCATCAACACATACCAAAGCTAAGAACCACTTCTTTCCAACTCAAATCATGATTAAAAATTAGTGAAAGATCTATAAACATAACATACCATTGTTTTTAGCATTTAAACAGTCCCAAAATATATGTTTCAAATTTTCAGCACCATGACAAAAAGGATAGCTAGCTTGTTGGACCATAATACATTTCAATCTAGCCCCAACAGGTAGTTTGCAATGTAATATCTTCCAAACCAACACCTATGTGTCAATACCTACTTTATATTTCCATATTTGAGCACTCATTTTAGACCAAAATTTGGAGCTAAATATGCACTTCCACTTATGATTCAAATGGGGAGTAAGATTTCAACAAGGAAGCAATTGCATATACACTTTTTTTAAAGGGAAATGATCAAAGTGACGGTGAGCCAACCATTTCCAATCTTTAAAGAAGTAACTATCCCTTGGAGTACCTAGTTTTATGGCTAGATCAAAAGGAACAAGTGACTTAATAAAAATAAAAATTTCTCATATTTATTACTCAACCCATGTTGTTCTTTGATACTAGTCCATGATGCCTAGTCAAGTATATCTAAATTCCAAATATCTTTAAATTTTCTAATCCCTTTCTTGAATATGTAGTAAGCATTTCTAGGAAATTTCATCATTGATGGTTGATTATGATAAGTAATAAGTTTATTCCACCATATTGATATTGAGGCAAAACTGAACCCATTCTACAATGAAGAGTCGTCCCAATTCAAAAATTTACAAACCTTTTGCCACACTTTTCAAATAGATTGCAAAGAAAACGATGCTCTAATTTTAAAGAGAGGATACAAGAGAATTTTATCTAACTAATGATTAGCTTGCCATTTTTTCTTAATGGAAGCTTCAATGATTCATTGACGAATAAAAATTTTCCATGGTTCATCTCCATTAGTAGCTCTAATTATCCATTTTGCAGCAAGACAAGGCCCTTGGGTGAGGGGACCTATGATCCCAAGGCCACCTTTTTTTTTGGGTTGAATGCAATGGGACCATGAAGAAGAAATGAACCCAACATTACCATCCCACTTAGACCATAAGAATTTATGAATTATTTTGTTCAACTCTTCATAACCTTTCTTAGAAGGAATCCAACAAGAGGAATAGTACATATGCATCAGTCACAATATGAATCTTATTAGCCACTTGAATTTTTCGAGCAAGGGACAAGAATTTATTACCAAAATTAAACAACTTATTCTTAAGTCTATTTAAAAACTAAGCCCACATTTCAGAAAGAGGAACTCCCAAACCAAAAGCAATACCAAGATATATGTTTGATTTTCCTCCATTCTTTAGGTATCCAATGAGGAATGTGACCAAGCTGAAACATCAAAAATTTAGTTTTATTATGCGCTACAAGAGAACCAGAAACATCACAATACAACTTCAAAATGTTCAAGGTATTGTTCACCTCCTCTTGAGAGTTATGTAGGAAAAGCATGCTATCATTTGCAAAGTGGGATTTTATTACCACCTTATCTTGAGGAATAGAAATTCCTTTGATAAGTTTTATATGGTAGGCCTTGTGGAGAAGATAATCCCAAAGCATCATCTGTAAGCACGTATAAAAAGGGGGAGAGGGGACAACCCTGCCTTATGGAACATTGTAACTCGAAGGAGTCTGACATAACCTTATTAATAATAAGGTGGTAATTAGCATCTTTAAACAACATTTGCACATATTTTTGAATTTTAGGACCAAAGCCCAACCATTGCAAAATTTTAAGAGTGGAGCTCCAATGAATTTTATCATATGCTTTATCAAAGTATAACTTGACTATCAAAGCATTTTGTTTGATTATTTAGCCCAATCCATTCTCTCCCAGGCCAACATTAAGTTATCAATAATATATGTTCCCTTTAGAAACCTTATTTTCTCAACTCTCACAATAATTTGAACCATAGGTTTAATTATGATCACCAAATCTTTTGTAATGATTTTATAAGAAGTATTTAATAAGGTAATTGGATTCCAACTAGTGATGGAATCCTCATTCTTCCTCTTAGGAATGATTTTGATTATACCTTTTCTGATATTATGACCTAAGGAGCCATTCTGAAGGGCTTCTAAATAAAACATATAAAAATCATCCTTGATATAATTATACATAATTTGATAGAATTTAGCTTGAAGACCATCAACACCAAGGATTTTATTTGGTTTCATAGAGAACAAGGCATGCTCAATTTCTTCTAAAGAGAGGATGCAATCCAAAAAAATTCTATAACCTGGATCTATCAAATTAGGGATATAATCCTGGATGCTCTCTTCCAAGGCATGTTGGATATTAGTCCAATTTTGTCTTCTTGTCTAAGTTTAAAATAGTTAAACTAGTTGGGTTCCTCATGTTGTTCCACCATGTTAAAATCCCCTTCTTAAATCTAGCATTCAAACCATTTTTGAAAGATATTGCAGCACAACTCGAGAAAGTCATATATGGTGCAAACAATTTACCGGCTTAAGAGTTCATCCAAGGGTATGTGTGTAATTGACTTGAGCAAACCTTAGCCAAAAAATACTATTTGGTCTAGGCTTTGAGTTGGATCAACCAATAGTGTATTTGAATAAGCCAAATGCATGACTTTTTATTGACAAGATGGTCATTTGATTTGATATTTTCCTATTAGGAAAATAGGTCTACTTCTTCATTTCCCCAAGTTTCTCCAACCAAGGTTTCCAATAGTCTGATTTCCTAGTCAAAGTCATTAAAAATACCGCATCGTCTTCTCTACAAGCAGTATTCTTCATGATTTTGTTCATTCCCATCCTTTTGAACCTCCTCTTGTGGCTATCTTACAAAGATGCTATTATGAATGATGAGTGGAGGACTGTTTCGAAGAGGAAGGAACCATCTCCTTTCATTTCCCACCCTCCTCTCAATGAGCCTTCCCACCCTTTCTCTCTTGGTTTGTGTAAATCCCCTAGCAGATCCATTTCTCCTCCTAATTCTAAACAAAGGTCTAGGTCTCCTCTTGCTAGTTCAAATGAAAATTTAACAATGATCAAGACATTGAGGATGATAAACCTCTAGTTGGTTCATCATGAATTATAAGATATTATCTTGCAAACTTTAAATTCAAAGATACTATATAGATAAATGGAAACTAGATGTGATTTTCTTACAAGAAGTCAAGATCAAGAATAATCGCTTAGATGTGTCTCTTTTCAGCCTTTAGAAAGAAGCTTTATCATTTATACCTCACATAAGGAGGGTAGTGGTGGAGCTATGCTTGGTTTGTCTCCTTGGATTTAAACATGTCATTGGTAAGGGAGATGATCTATCATATAGTTGTGTTTGGGCCCTTTCCTTTGTATTAATGGGCATCCCGTTGGTTTCTTCTCAATTCATTTATGCGAATTGGTGTTATAAGTGTAGTTTATTTGAAATATATTCCAAATTTATTTCACATTTATGTGGAATTTTTTTGATTATTTCTCAATTAAGAATTTGAAAATGTAATTTTGGTTTAAGTTAGCACTTTAATGAAAGGATATTAAAACCTTTATTAAAGGAATAGTAAATGCCAATTAAAGTTACTGTCAAGTTATGTGAAATATTGGTCATTATTGTGTATTTTATTAATATTATTTTATAGGGTGGTTTATTTCAAACAATCTGTTTAATTAAATAATTTAGGAAAAGGATTTGTGTTTTAATAGTTGAATTAGAGTTTATAGATTTAAAAGTTATTATTTTTAATAGTATAGTATTGTCATTTCAAGATTGCTAGTACTGGCCATTATTATTAACAATTGAATAAAATATATTTTTGATTAAGGGTAAAACAAGTTTTGATGGGGCCCTAAAACCTAGTACATACGGATTTGAAGGGATTTGAAACCCTATCCAAAGTAAGCGAGTTGCGAACAAATAAAAATCTACAAATCATCGATAGCCAAACAATAACAACCATCAAAGATCAACAAGATAACACAAACTACAAACAACTATCAATAAGAAAAGGGACCATAAACCCTAATAGCCAAGTTTTGATGATAGAAACCATCTAAATCGATTAGGCAACAATGCATCCAAGTTGTAGCAAACCATCTACTCAATAACAACAACACTAAGCCTATCAAATCTAGACTTCCCACCTCAATAGAGAAGTTAGAGAGAATAAAAAAAATAGATAACCATCCACTTCCTTGTATCTCCATCCCACATGAACAACCAACCCAATCTCCTCCTCAATAGGAGAGGACTCCCCTCTAATAGAGAGGAAGAAAAAGAAAGCTTTACCACCAAATCCAACCCTCTCCTACACACACGAGTTCCACCTCAATAGAAACAAGCAGTAAAGAAGAGAACTTCCTGCCAAGTCTATAACAACCAACTCCACCTCAAGAGGAGAGGGCTCCACCTTAGAAGGAACAATCTTCACCTCCATAGAAGACACCATCTATAGAACCTGGAAGAAAGAAAGAACTTTGATAGAAAAGATAGTCACATCCTCCTTTGGCCTAGTAAGATACTGTAGCTTGAAAGAAGAGACAACCATTAGCATAAAACACAACCACGATTGATCCTTCAGAATAAACCCTTGTAATAGCTCAACAACAACAACATCAACCTTCTTAAGAAGCAAATACATCTAGGTTTTCCATAACAACCTTGAGCTCTGCCCAGTTAACAACACCTTGAAAGAAAAAAAGGGCAACAAATAACAGCCACAAAGCCACCATAACAAATTTTAGGCTTAAACACATCTGGGTTTACAATAAAAGCTTGAAAGGAAGCCCAACCATTAGCCAATAATCAACAACAAGAGGGAACAACATATGGGATCTAGGATAAATGGTAGAAACCCACCCAACCAAAAGAACACCATGTCGAAACTGCCCAAGCAAAGAATCAAACAAGTTGCTACTCAACAGACCTGAGCCCAAAGAGAGCAAAAGCAAATAGAACCCAAGAGGGAAAGGGGAGCCCATACAAGAAAGGACCTGAGAGAAGGTCATACCATAAAACACCCAAGCAACCCAACATGCTGGTCAGAGCCAAAGATAAGCCAAAACTCCACAAAACCAACCAGTGGGAAGCACCACTAGACCACAAGAGGGAAACAAAGAGCAACCACAACACACCCAGGGAAAAATCCACTCAAAGGGTGCCACCAAACATACATCAGAGAGGAGCTAAGGGAAACCAAGAAGAAAAAAAAAAGAGAGCAAGCCAACATAGTAAGCACCCAAGCATCCCATTAGAACCAATAGGACCAAAAATAAGCCCAACCACCAACTGTACCTCCTTAGAGAACCCAAAGCACACACTCACCAGCTATAAGGAAAAAACCACTGCCCAAGCTAGACATAGCATAAACTGAATGTTTGAAGACACAACCAATGCAAAAAATCCACTCTGAAAGCCCACCAAAAAGTAGGGAAACCAATAGAAAAAACAAGAGGCACAAACCTGCACGAACATGCCTGCAACACCAACACCAAGCAAAGCAGGAGCTCCCAGACCATGACCAAAGTTAGCTACAGTAGAACCAAAGCATGTCGAGAGCCACAAACACCCACAACAACCTCCCAAAACTCCTTCCCACCATCCATATCATCATCCTCACCCTCATCTGCTTCAACAGAATTCAAACTAAACTACCCCCACTGCGCCCATTCCCACTCACACAACTTCGCTCCATACCCTATTCCTTAAAAATAGTATGGTATTAAGGGTATGAGCCTTTGGTTGTTGGCTCTATAGGCAAGAAGCCCCACCATTTCACCAAAGGGTCTCCCCTTAACACCAAGGTCAAATAGTCTCAATTGTTGACGTGGTAGGGAAAGACCCTGCAAGGTTTGAACCTTGGTTGTTGGCTTGAATAAAATATGTTAACTAGATTAAAAAATAATATATTTTGTGATGTCACATGGACACAACAACTAAACATGACTTAATGCACAACTATAAGTCTATCATTTTTTTAAATCTTTAATGGCACCTTAAAAACACATACTCAAGCGACATCATTTACAATTAGTATAGATATCTTAAATACATCTATCTAGAAAATACTTGAGAGATCAATCTCAAGTTATAATATTTATTTAAGAATTTTTTTATTTTACTTTAAAATATTTTAAATTTAATTTATTTTATTTACATTATTTAAGAACTATTTTTATTTACTCAAGAATTATTTTATTTATACATACTAAGAATTTTTTATTTTTTATTTAAGAATTATTTTATAATTATAATTTTTTATAAATATGTGAGCTCTTTATTAATTTTTGTTAACACTCCATCCCACATTATTATTGTAATTAAGTCTCTAAATATAATAATATAACAATAATATCTTTAATTTAAACAATAAATGGACAAATAAAATACTCTAAAAATTTAGAAAATTTGAAATTACTACATATAATTTTTTAAAATTAAAAATTAAAAAATACAGCTACAAAATCCTCTCAATATAATTTAATAAAATTTATTTTAGTTATTAAACAATATTTTTAATGTATTAGTAAACTTTAAACCTATTCCTAATTACTTTTTAACTCTTTTCCAATCCATATGATATCTGCCTCGTATGGAGGTCGAAGGCTAAGTTTTCAAGGAACAATAATCTGGGATTGGGAATCGAAACCCCAACCACTATTCCATAAAAAACATCCCCTATTTGACTGCTACAACTGCTCATTTTGTCTCGGTACAATATAACTATATAATGTGAGTGTAACCTAATAAATAATAAAGTTTTACCAAGTAAACGCTACCTAGGAGGGAAAGTCTTAATAGTCTAAAATGACATTTCCCAAGTAGAATTTGTAGTTTAAACCTTGAATACTTGCCCAATGTAATAAAATATATGCTTTCCAAAATAGATATGATCTCTTTCTACAACTTGGGGTAAAATAATCATTGTCAAAAGTTGGTTTGTCAAACATTAATTGTCAAGTTTTATACTTAATGTTATTTTAAATTTTTATCTAAACATATTGATGTGTGCTTGGATAAAGTGATAGAATATTGTATAATAAAATTAAGTTGTATAGTTAGATTTCTAAGAAAAATATAAGTGGTAAAGCTTACAAAATATATATAATCTTTAAAATAGAAACAACTACATTATTGATTTTAAAAAAATAACAATTGTCAAGTTTATTTTATTTAAGAATGTGTATCGATTAATGATAACCATCTTAAAATATAATATAGCAACACAAAACTTGGTTACCTTTACAATTCATCCACTTTTTAAATTAAGTTTGAGTATTACTTAATGTTTATCATTTTGAATACAAATATCAATAAGAAACATAGAATAATTGATCTAATTTTTTAATCAAAATAGTTTATTTATAAATAATTAGAGTAGAAAATATAGTCAAATAGATTGGAAAAAGATGACAAATTATAGTTGTAATCATCTTGAACTTAAGAATATTGTAAATATAAAATAAACCCTTTGGTTATAGGGCATTAACAAATTCTAATAGTTCTCATCATACATAGATTACCCTAAAACAATAATCAAATCTTATTAGCATAATGAATCAATTAAACAATTCCTAAGAAAGAAGCCTACTTTGTAACAAGCGTGTTAATTGTTATAAGAAAGTATATTTTAATGCTAAAATTTATCATGAACAATTTTTTGTAAAATCCGATTAGATTTATTGATAGAATATAATAATAATAAGCATTTTAACATGTCTATAATAAGTGTAATTGTCATATACAACTCCAAATGATATTGACAAGTGAAAGGAAAAGTTGACAAGCATATAAGAAGCGAAGATGGTAATACAATAAGAAAATAATGAGTGACACACATCTCTATGTGGCACACACTATGCTACACAAGATTTTCAAACATCAAATAAGGACACCAACATTTGTGGCACCAAAAGAAGCCTCATATATGAGGATGACTCACTCCATATGAGTGCTAGATGGAGAGATGAAGGACCCTAGGGAATTCACTTAGTAAACTTATCATATATTATTGTTTATTATGGAATAAAAATAATACCTCTAATTTTATTTCTACCCCTACATATTGCATTCTTTATAATAACCCTTCTTATATACATTTAATTCCTATTAAAATATCCGCTCTTTTTATAATACATCTTAGATACTTTGTAATGATATTTTTATACCCTTCTTACATTCAACTAAATATTTCATTTCCTACATTATCACAAAAGAAAATTCTTGAATGAATTTTAATCATACGTTCTAAAAATAAAATACATTGAAATATGTTTGCACTATAATAATTTGGCATCTGTCCATAGAATGGAAAATATAATTTTGAAAAAAATTAAGGGTAACTATTTGATGTGTGTGTGGTCATTTTTTACTTCCTTTACATGTTTACATCAAGAAAACAAATTAATATTTGTGCATTGGATTAATCATAAGAGACTAGAAATATAATTGTTTGCCCACCTCATATCTACCCATCAAAATTGAAAAAATCATCTTTAATGTTATCATTTTGTAATAATTTAAATAAGGTATCTATTAACCTATTAACAAATAAAAAATGGTAAGTTTGCAGCCTATCATGGTTTGAAGTTGGCTCAATCTAAAGACTTCAAGAAGGTGCGGCTTGAGGGAGACTCACTAAATATTATCAATGATTTGAAGAAATCTTATGTCCCCTCTTGGAGTGTTGAATCCCTTATTTTGGATGCCATTGAAATTTTAATTCTTTTGATGAATTTTATTTTTCTCACATTGTTAGGGAAGGCAATGGTCTTGCGGATGTCTTTGCTAACTTTGGTGTTAGCGGTTATAGGTTTTGGGATGTGGATGATCCCCTTCCTATTGAGGCTCTGGCTTGTCTTAATAATGATTACCAAAGATGTTGAGTCGTGCTTGGGCTTATGGTAATTTGAGTAATCTCCATATGGGATGGCCTTCAAGGCTAATAATGAACCTCTTTGACCATTTCGAACATTGTCACATGGATTGTGGGTATTTTCTAGCCTTCATTCTTGAGGCTTCTCTTAATTGTCTGTAAAGTCCTCAAGCTCTTGGGTTTTGCTAAGTTTGTGATCATGGGCGACAGGGCAGAGCCTTTCTCTTGTGACACCTTGAAAAATAAGATTGAATGTGGGGAAGTTTGCAGAAGGGTGGACTCATGCCATATTTGGAGCAGCTCCATGGGAATGATCTACAAGCTACGACTTCATTTGTTAAGGGATGGAATAATAGGGTTTTGAAGTTGGGTGGTATTGAATTTGATATCAATGAGGATTTCATAATGAACATTACTGGTCTTTCCACAGAGGGCAGAAAGGTGTATAGAGATAAGAAGGAATCTAATGTTGCAATGTAGATTTTCTTTAAAGGGGATGCAGAACTGAAGCTCAAGCATGCTAAAAGTGGTAGATACCAGTGCAATTCTATAAAATCTTTGTGGGGAGATGTTGTTGAAGAATTGATGAGGTACATAACCTTATAAGGTTAGTTCTATGATATTAATGGTTATCACTTTGTTCTATTGAATCACTTTCATCATAAGAAGAAAGTTTCCTTTCCTTTCTATCTCTTGGCTTCTTTGGAGAGTGGTCTTAAGGATCATAAAAGAAATCCTAAGAATCTTGTACTACATGTTGGTTTAACTCTTTTGATAACGGATTATTGAAAGGATTTTGTGGTTCCTAAGCAGCTTGAAAGGGCTCCTAAAGTTAAGCAAAAGAATCCATCCCTAGAATATGAGACTGTGTCGGAGGAACTAGTGAGTTGGAAAGGGAAAAAGAAGAAAGAGGTTTTGGAGGAGGATTCTGAGTCAGAAGAGGATGTGGACTATGTTCCTGACTCTCAGGCCTCTATGGAAGTGTATTCGTAGTCCCCTGCTCTGGGTAAGAACGGTAAAGGTAATTTTTTTCTTGACTCGAGGGATTATGAGACTTGCAGTGAGGAATGGGTTGGTGATAAACCTTGTAAAACTGGGCATGTTGCTCCCTCTAACATATTGAAAGAAATGATTGATGTTGCTGAGGATTTGAATCCTACGCCCCCTGTTTTGGGGTATAAGAGAAGGAAGGTTTTGAAGGAAGGTAGCAGAAAGAAAATGGCTAAATGGTCTAGTAGCCCTATGTAGGAGGAGCTTGTTGCTTCTTCTCTGAATATTGGTGGTTAGAAGGATGTGATGGAAACCCCTAATGAGGGGATGGAAAAGAAGAATAGAAGGAGGATGGTGGTTGAGGACATTGCAAGCTCTCTTCATAAAATTAAGACGTCGATGGTTGGAGCTAAAGATAAGGAGGTTTGTGAGAGCCAAGAAATGAATAGTATCTGCTAGGAGGGTGAAGTGGAGGAATTGGATGTCTTTAATATTAATCAG
This sequence comes from Sequoia sempervirens, assembly GCA_007258455.2. Taxonomy (NCBI): domain Eukaryota; kingdom Viridiplantae; phylum Streptophyta; class Pinopsida; order Cupressales; family Cupressaceae; genus Sequoia; species Sequoia sempervirens. Next base: position 12,175 of record VDFB02081193.1, read on the forward strand.
GAGGATCTGCCTAATTTTTTGGGTTTAATTAAGGAGGGTACTATTTCTCTATTTAGATTGTTCAAATGGATTTTTCATGAGCTTAATATGGCTAATGTGAGGGTTTGGGGGGTTGTGAGAAAAGTTGGGGAATCTTTGTAGTCTTCTGTAGAGACTCAAGTTGACCAATTGTATGATTCCTTAAAGATTTTTTTTGAGGAGATGCTTAAGTTGAAGCATATTTTTGAACAAAGAATTGTGAATTTGGAAGTGCAGATGGATCGGGTTAACATGAAGTTGGATAAGGTTGTTGAGGTCACTAAAATTTTTATGAGAAACGAGGCTAAGGGCCTTACTATTCTCAGTGAGAAGGATAAGAAATGGATGGAGGGAGCTCCTGGTGATAAAGAAGTTGTTGGGGAAAGGCATGTGGTGGAGGAAGCTTTGATTGATAAGGCTGCTAGTTCTCGGGGTGTTTTGGTTAAAGAGGTAAATGTTTTGGGGCTAATGCTAGAACTCGCAACAAGACTAAGATGCAAGTTGAGGTCCCCGTCAAAGAGATTTCTTAAGTTATGGATGCACATTAGAAGATAATTGAGAGCAACATGGAAGCTACTAATATTATGAAGAATATGTAGTTTTTTGTTTTTGTTCATCCTTTTTGGCAGTTGTCTTGTTGATGTTTTGTTGTGTGTTGGTTGTTGGTTGTTCTGTCCAGTTATCTTTTGATACAACTTTCCTTTTTTGTAAAGGGTTTTAGGATCCCTTCAAAACCTACTTTACCTCTAATAAAAAATAAATAAAAAATGGTTAAAAAGGTAAATATTTAATTTTCTTATCATTTCCTTGTGAGACATGAATTTGTTTTACCTGAGACCCTCAAGTGCTTGATGCCCACAGGAAGAATCATTTCTCATTTACCTTATATATTGTTCTACAAAGTGTGCATAGATCAAATCCATCTTTTTGAATCAAACATGCATCTCGTGTATGGAATACAAAAACCTATATTATTTTAGCCACTTAGAACTAAACAAATCTATATGCAATCCTTATATAATTAGAATAACCAATTCTTCTTAGTGGCCTCATAAAAACTAAAAGTAAAGATATAAATTTATATTTTTTATTTGAGCTCCTATCCCTTAGACCTAATCCCCCACCTCTTCAACACTCTTATCTAGAATACCTATGAAAAAATTAATATAATAACCCTCTCTACCTCTAATACTTGACTCTATATATATAATAAAGGACATTGTTTATCCAATGAAGCCCCTAAGTGAATGATGAAGTCCTCTAGATTATTTGAGAATACTAAAAAAAACTCATTTAATTAATTATATGTGATTTAATCCACTTTAACTAGCTCAAAAGATAACATATATTTTTCATCTACATTAACCCTTTAAACATAAGCATAGAATGAGAAAAATATGTTTAGGCATGCAAAGAGAGATTATGTTTATCCTTTTCATTTTCCCAGATTCAATAAGAAGTAAAGTCTAATTTTCATCTCCATTACTAAACATATGGGCATTTCATTCCACTTCAAAGTAATAATGCTTGAGATAATTGAAGAAAATATTTCTCCAACATACAAAGAATTCATTATGGAATTCATTATGGATCAAGAAAATCTAGTATCACATTAATTTGATGAGTAGTCACATAACAAGAACTATGAAAATGTACAAAAGTTTAATTTTATTCGGGTCAGAGTCAAGTCATGACTTGTTACACAACCCACAATCAAACACATTACTCGAAAAACATGTATCCCACTAGACCATGAATTCCTACTAATCAAAAAGTCTAACCATGATATTTTCGAACTCAATAGTTCATAATTTGATCATGGTATCTAAGGAAACAAGTATTATATCATTCTAAGAGACCGCATGATTTTATATTTATATGGTTTGTAACACTTCAAGACTAAATATATTTTAAAAATATTTACACTCATATTTTTAACTTAAATGTATCTTTATTATTTTTACTTATAAATGAGACTAGTGAGTGCAAAATGAAATATAATATAAGATTAATATTTATATAAAAAATACATATTTGTATATGTATTTTTTATTGCTTAATGGGTATAGAAAATATCTATAGTGAAGGAAGGTACTCTAACAAAAATTTCCATGAGTGTAATATGTATGATATTAATGTGCTCCATTTTTTGCAACTAGAGGTAGATTTGACTTCACTCTCTTCAAATTATTTTCCTTATATTAAGGTATTTGCTGTAAATTAAAGAATATTTTTGTATTTGAAGGGTTTTAGACAAGATAAAATAGATATAGAATGTAACTTCATTTTTTTATAATATGGTGGGCTTGTTTTATGAGAATCTTACTAGGGAATGAGTAAAGCTCATTTAATTGTATGCTCTTCCTAGTTCTAAGAATCAAGAATTTATGTCTCAATTTTTCAAAGGTAAAGCTAAAAAAGGAGAAGCCTAAGGTTGAATCTACTTCATATAGTGATCCTCCCTCCAAAGTAAAGTAAAATAACAGTCATAATTCCATCACTCGAGCTCCACTCCTTTGAATTCTAGTGATTCTATATATAATATGAAAACAAAGATGGGTGATCCTTGCTCTTTTTTGGCAATTATAAACATATTAATCCACTTGATAGAAAAGATTAGAGGCTTTTGAGTAATCCATGCAATAGAATAACATTTTTATCTTCAATTCCTCTACCAAAAGTAAAGGAAAAGACCTTTCGAGATAATATTATAGGGTGCATCTTCTCATAATTATATACTTGATTTAGGTTCTTATCACCGTATGTCACATTCAAATGATTGTACACTTTTTAATAATAATTCACAAGCTATAGTTAGAGACTTTTCACAAATTCAATGATGTTCTTTTGGTTTCAAAGATTTCTGCTAACCTTACTTTTTCCTATTCAATTTATTATTTTGGTGAGAGAAAGAAAATTGATTTCATACCACATGATATTGTTATTTGAGAGCTACAATAGCCTAAGATGGTTGGTGCTATAAGGAGTTTTGATCATAGATCTCATTTGTATAGTTTTATGGTTTTGAGTCTTCTTCAATATCATACCTCACCACACATGTCAATTCTTTCATAAATATTTGAAATGAATGTTTTGTTTGTGTAAATTATAGTATCTTTAGTAGTGGAGCACATAATATATGGTAACTGGTCTTCCAAGGGTTTCATGTACTTAGGGAGTTTGTTAAGGTTATGTACTTATAAAATATATTAGTAACCATTTTCCAAGGGTAATATCTATTATGCCATGGCACCCCTCAATTTGGTTCATAGTGATTTTATGCTAGCCTTATTAGGCCATAGGTTTCATTCACCTTGCAATCTTAAATTCTTGTTTTTAATTGAAGATACATAATTTTTAACCTCCAAGCATCATAGAGAGGGTGAAATTAGATGTCATATGTGTGAGGAAAGTTATTTACTATTGTATTATCTTACATGCAATTGTAATGGAGTTTATCATGGGAGGTTAGAAAAGAAATCAAATAGGAGTTGTGGAGCATCTTCCTCATCATGGGATATTCCAAGGCATTGCTTTACCCTTATGTAGTTCTTAATATTGATAAAATTGTATTAATGAGAAAATTTGACCATGATGACAATATTTATGACGTGTATGCGATGCAAGAGGACTTAAATTATATTCTGGGAGATTGGCCAAATAGATTTAGGAATTAAATTTTTACTTGGAGGCATGAGAACCTAATATTAAGCCCATGATGTTTGCCCCTTATTTTGTGAGCCATTCATGGGTTCTTTATTATTATTATTATTATATATCAAAGCCTCAAAAGAGAGATTATATAGGTTTTACAAGTACACAAGTATTACCAAAACTCTATCAAATTAATTAGAAAATTTTATTTACTATGTACTCTTGATTAAAATAATTATAATATACTTGTGCTCTCTTTAATGGTGTAGTTTTTGTTACAATGGTTTATCCACATATATTTGGTGTTATGTGTCATATTTTTATGTGTAGATACTTGAATAATGTCTCTTTTATCATTCATCATCTAGGACCCCTAATGTCATTCATCACCTAGGACCCCTAAAACCATTAATCACTAGAACTCCTAATGCCTAACCATTTGCTTAAATAAGTCCTAGTTATTTAACAATTAAATTAGGCTATCATTATTCATTAATTATCCGTTTTATTTATCTATTTATTTATTTTTGATTGGTAAGGTGCAATTATAGTTGCAAGGAGAGAATTTTTAACCTAGCCCATCCCTAGGTGAAGCCACAAATGGGAGACCTCGTCCCCAACATAAATACATAACATCAACATGAATCTTACAAACCCACGAGCACAACAATCAGGCAAAGAGGGTGAGATCTTGTGAGAACACTAGCACAATAGGGTTTGGAGCACAATTCAAAGCACTAAGTCACTTAGAATGAACACCAACATCAATTATGAGGATTAAATTTGTGATCACATTGGACCAATGAGGGAATAAGACCCACAATCACAATAGATCAATAGGGATCTGAATCTTGGTGGCCACAACAATAACAACACCACTTAACCATTACACAATGGGATGAACCTCAAAAAATTGAGGGTGAACAATCTCAATTGTTAACATGGTAGAGAGTGACCCTACAAGGTTTGAACCTTGTTCAAGTTGGCAGTAAAAGAAAGAAGCCCCACCATTTTCCCATAAGGTCTCCCCTAAAAATTGAGGGTAAGCAATCTCAATTATTGACACGGTAGAGAGCGACCTCATGAGCTTTGAACCTTGGTTATTGCCACTATAAGAAAGAAGCCCCACCATTTCACCATAAGGACTCCCCTCATTTTATTTATCTATTTATTTAATCATGTTTATCCAAATATTTAACAATTTTTTTATTTATTTCACACATTATCATTACTAAAATAATTTAATATTAATTTCTACCTCAAATGCACCAATAATTTATTTGACTATCAAAATGAGTAATTTTTTTTATTAACTATGTACTCTTGATTAAAAATATCAATATATAATTGTGTTCTCTTTGATGGTGGAGTTTTTGTTACAAGAGTTTCTCCACATACACTTAGTGTTATGTGTTATATTTTTATGTGTAGACACCTAAATAATGTCACTTTTGGTATTCATCACCTAAGACCCCTAACACCATTAATCACTAGAACTCCTAATGCCTAACCATTTGACTAAATAAGTCCTAGTTATTTAATTAAATTAGGATATAATTATTCATTAATTATCTATTTATTTATTTACTTATTCATACTTATCCACACATTTATCTATTTATTTATTTGTTTCACACATTATCATTATTAAAATAATTTACTATTAATTTCTACCTCAAATGCACCAATAATTCATTTGATTAATTATTACATTATTAAAATTTATCTTATCTATTTGACTATCTAATCTAATCAATTCACTCAAACTTACTCCCACTCCCACTCTTCAATAGAATCCACTTCACTCATTCATGTAATTAGTTAGCTATTTCATGAAAATAGTCAACTCCCCTAATTTGCTCACACACTCGGTTAACTCCTTCATGTAGGAAATTAACTCATCAATCAAAATTATTATCTTCCTAGTCAAATTGAGTTAAGAAATAATAATAATATTAGTTAAAAATTAAAATAATATGTAACTCTCCCTTGGTTACCACATCTCTTCATGAGTTCCCCTAACCATTAATTACACTTGAGTTTCTAGATTTAATAATAGCCATTCATCTTATTTTCTTGAAAGTCTATAAATAAAATCCATTTCTCATTATTTCACAAGAATTCATTTTTACATCAATATTCTATTGATTTGTTATCTAAGGAATGATTATGCTACCAAATTGAGCACCCATATTCCAAAACAAGAAGATTCATATTGTGCTCAATTTAAGGTTTGAATATGTAGAATTTGAGCATTTAATTGGTTTAATTTTGATTTTTATTGGTTTATTCTATTTGCATGCATACATTTGGGTCAACCTAATGTGAACTTATACATCGAATTCTTGTATTTGTGAGTTTTTCAGAGTTTGATCTTGGAGGTGAATGCTTTTCTTAGATGGTCCTATGGGTCAAAATTTTCTAGGACCTTTGTACTGTGAAACGAGCATCATGATTACATTTAGGGAGTTTGAGAGATTAATTTTCACATATAATTTATTATATTTTTGTTACATTATAATTTTTTTTTTTTAAACCCTAGGTCATGTAATCTAGAATTATGTACAACCATATGATATCCATATGGTGATACCATCTTGCTTAGGTTTTTTAGTATATTCATGTTTTGGATACATTTTTGTAGGTAATATAGATGAGGTATACACAATATCATAGTGAGGTATATAAATTCATTATAGCTATGTATACATAAAACCTCAAACTCATATGTAGGTATATATAGAATGATCATGTGCATATGCATAGTGTATTTCATTTAACATAAAAGAGGGGTAAAAATTTATTAAAACAAGAAAAAATTACAAAGCAAGGCCATTAAATAGCCTTTATGAAGCGCCACCAAATGATCCAATTGTTGAGACAAATCAGGGGGTAATTGACCCCAATCCACCAAGTTCCAATGCTAAGTATGATCAGAAGCCCATTTATCCAAGCAATTAGCAACACCATTCCACTCTCTAGGAATATGAGTGAAAGTAACAAACTCCAGAGAAGCGCAAAGGTTGAGAATTTTTTCAACAACCAAAGCTAGATGCCAACCAACATCATCTAACTGCCGCCTATTTAACAAGTTCACCACAATCTGGGAATCATATTCACAATTGATCCTACACCAACCCAACTGACTTCCATGCTCCACAGCCAATAAAATTGCCTGAACCTCCATAAGATTATTAGTATGAAGACCCTTATAAACAAAGAAGATAAACTGCACATCTCCAGAACTATCCTGACCAACCCCACTAATGCCAGCATGACTAGGGTTTCCACAAGAAGAGCCATCTGTGTTAATTTTAAGAACTCCCTAAGGAGGAGGGGACCATCTTCCCTCTCTATTCACCTTCAGAATAGGATGTCTGCATCTATTGCACATGAGCTTCCATTGCGCAGGAGGGAGATGAAGACGATTAAAATAGTTAGCATTAGAAGGAGCCACCGAATCAGTTAGATCACACTTAGCCACATTTGTTTCACCCAAAGAGTGCAAAATATTCCACCACACATGAGGGGCCACCAACAACACATCCTAAAAAATCTAGCGATTCCTCTCTAGCCATAAATTCCAAATAATGAAGGATGGGCCAATAGCCCAAGCAGCTTGAAGAAAGGGGGTAGAAATGGGAGCCCTGCCCCACCGATCCAAAAACTTAGCCAACGAGAAAACATGCCCACAGGGCATATTCCACACCCTCCACCAACAATGCCAAATCTACCGAGCATAAGAACATTGGAAGAAGAGATGAGAGACACTCTCCTCCGCAGCACGACACATCACACAGATTGAGGGGCCTTGGAAACCCCGCTTGCATAAATTGTCCCAAGTAAGACACCGATTTTGAGCCACTAACCACATGAAGAAATTGCACTTGGGCCATGACAACTTGTGCCAAACTTGCTTCCACCAAGGGGCCTCAAAATCCCCAAACAACTACCTACCCAACTACTTATAACCAACAAACATAGAGTACTTCCCAGACATATCAGAACCATCCCAAGCCAAAATATTTGGTCCCTTTAGAGAATTACAAGTGAGAGAAGCCAAAAGTTGAGCAAGCTCACACCTATCCCCCTCAGATCCCCCAAGTGACCACTCAAAAGGGTATTTCTAGCAAAAGGTAACAACAGAGCCACAATGCCCAACAATCTTGTAATGCTCAATGTTATCCCAACTAGCAATAGTAAAAACATCACAAAGGGGCTGAAGATGAGGAAAAGAAGAAAGAATAGGTGGGTTACCATCCCAATAATCCAACCAAAAAAGAGCCTATGACTCCGAGTGGTAGATCCAGAAAAGCGCATGCTTAATCAACTGAGCCCCCACTTTGAAAGTATGCCAAATCATAGAACCACTCCCCTCTAGAGGATATCGAGGAACCTCAAAAGAAGCAACACCTCTAAGATACTTATAGTTGAGAATGCAAGCCCATAACTAGTCCTGACTAGTACACCAATGCCAATACAGCTTGGCAACAATAACTTTCCCATTCAAAATAGTAGAGCGTAGACCAAGACCACCCTCTTGCTTCGGTCTACACATAGATTCTCATTTAACAAGGCTCCACTTAGAAGACATTAAGTTTCCACTCCAAATAAATTGATGAGAGAGAGCATCAAATTCCTTAAGGAAATACATAGGGGCCGATTGAACAAAGCACCTGTAGATGGGAAGGGCTTGGATAACAGACTGAAGGAGAGTAACTCTAGTAGTTGTAGACAACCACCAATGAGTCCAATGAGTTAACTTCTTCCTCAACTTATCAAGCAACAACTGCCAGGAGGACCTAGGCTGATGTCCAACATTGAGAGGAATCCCCAAATAGACAAAGGGAAGAGACCCAATTTGAAACTGCAGAATAGCTGCAATCCTTCGCTGGATAGCCTAAGGAGTAGTAAAAAAGAAAATAAAAGACTTGTATTCATTGAATTTTTGATCTAAAGCAGCAAGGTAGATATCCAAAGCTTTCCTAAAAGATTCAGCTTCACGGACATGAGCCAATCCCATAAGAGAGGTGTCATCCACAAATTGGAGATGAGAAAGTGTTGGTAGACCCAACCCCCACTACCAACCATGAATCAATCCTTGAGAGACTTGAAATTTAAGAAAGCGACCCAACCCCTCCACCATAATAATAAATAGATAGGGAGAGAGCGGATCCCCCTGGATGCCCCAAAGAGCTCTGAAGGTTCCCCATTCACAATAACTAAAAATGAGGAAGAATTCACACAACTTATAGTCCAACTCACCCACTTAGAAGAAAACCCAGAGGCCAACAAAATCTTCAAAAGAAAACTCCATTTAACTTTGTCATACGCTTTAGCCATATCTAGCTTGATGAACATAGACCTATCCTTAGAGGTCGGCATGGAATGAATGACCTCAGAGGCAACCACCACCCCATCCAAAATTTGACAACCTGCCACAAAGCCTCCTTGCTCCTCCGAAATGACAACAGGCAAACAGGATTTAAGCCACTCTGCAATCAACTTCATAATAATCCTATACACCACATTACAGAGTGCAATAGGTCTAAATAATACAAGCCTATCAGCCCCCTCCTTCTTAGGAATGAGAACTAGAAAATTAGCATTTAGGGCACGAAGCATCTACTTATTATGAAGAGACTCATGAACAACCTCCAACAAATCCAGCTTAACAATGTCCCAAAACTCCTGAAAAAAATTCAACTAGGAACCCATCAGGGCTAGGAGCCTTCCCCTTATTCATCCCAAACATAACCTCCTCCACCTCAAACAAAGTAATTAGATGAATAAGAGAAGCAATCATCACATTAGAGATCAAAGAAGGAATACAAGAAAGAATCATATTCTCCTCAGCATCAATAGGAAGTGAATCCTTAGTAAACAAAGTAGAGAAGAAATGGCGAGCTTCCCTGGATAAAGCCTATTGTGAAGATATAGCTAAGCCTTCAGAATTAACAAGAGAAGAAATATAACACTTATTCCAATGAGCCTACATAGAATGATGAAAGAAAACAATATTCCTATCCCCCTCTTGAAGCCAATCAATCCTAGCCATTTTTTTCCAGAATATCTCTTCACGAATCTCCCACTCCACCAATTTTAGGGCCTAGGACTCAGCATGCCTAAGAGCCTCTGAAAATTCTAGATCCCTAATCTGGCGAGTAATAACAACAAGACGCTCTTGTGCTTCCCTTTTCTTGGTCTGAAAATTACCAAAACACAACCTATTCCAATGCTTAAGGTGATACTTAACACATTGCAACTTCTTAACAAAAGAATACATAGTAGTACCATATGTAGGGGCACCATCCCACCACCACTGAGCAACAAGATTATACAAGGAAGAATCACGAAGCCACATAAGCTAAAATTTGAAAGGAGGATTCTTTGGAGAAGGAAAAGAAGAAGCTAAAAACTTAATTGGCCAATGATCAAAGCCGCACCAATCCAAAATTTTAGAGTAGGTGATCAAACTGCCCCTAACCCAAAAACTAGAAATAAGAAACCTATCCAGCCGCTCAGAAATTGCTTCTAGTCCACTCCATCGATTATTCCAAGTAAAAATTCCATTAGAGGGTTTAACATCAACAAGAGCAAGATAATCCACATTAGCCTGAAACAAATATGAAGCAGGACCAAGTCTCGACAGCCCCCCTCTTTTTTCCTCAAGACACAAGATAGAATTGAAATCACCAGCTAAGATCCAAGGAAAATAAGGTGCACAAGACCTAACATATCTGATATGAGCCCAAAGCTGGCTTTTACCACGGATGTCAATCAGAGCATAAACATTACTAACCAAAATAGTCTCACTAGAGTCCAAAATCGAAGCCACAACTGAAATAGAGGAATGGCTTGAAATCCACCAACAAGGAACAACCTTACGAGGATCCCAAAAAAGTTCCAATCCTCTAGAACTTCCCCTAGAGCCAATACACTGACACTGACCAGAAAACCAAATACGAGGAGCATACTGAAGCATGAAGTCCACCTGAAGCTTGGTCTCCTGAACACAAAAGATATCTGGAGAATGAACCCCAATCAAATCCTAGATAGCTTTTTGATGGGAGGCGCTATTCAACCCCCTTGCATTCCATGAAAGAATAATCATGAGGAAGGTTGAGAAAAGTGGGCATCAATGGTCTTAACAGACCCAGATTCCACCATCGAATCTCCAATAGTTTTAATCTTGTCCACATCCTTTTTACGATCAACTTTAGAGGAGTGCTCAAAATGTCCCTTCTTGAGAGAGCGTTGCAGCATCCCCAGATAAGAGACCGACCCCCGACCTTTACCTAAAGACAAAGCCTCCTTAGCTAAATCCGCTAAAATAATATCATCCTATAAGCCAGCAACAGCATTCAGAGGCCCAAAACTCTCCTTCTCTAAAGGAAAAGAAGTGTCCTTAACAACAATTGCCTGTTCTAGCTCTGTATCCATACTGGTAGCCCCAGATGAAATCTCAACATGAATCCCCTCCTCCAAGTCTTGATTATCCAAGAACTCAAAATGATTGAACCCCTGATCACTCTGTATGTCCTTATAGGCCTGCTTTTGACCTCTCCCCTTAGCTTTCGGCTTAACAAGAGTGAAGCCATCTTTATCAGGCCCCCCTTCAGCCACATGCACCTTGCTTTTATCTCCCTTCTCCACCAAAGGCCCTGATGAAGGAGGAGAAGAAGCCCTAGCCGATTTGGATGCCAGAGGACATTGGCATTGAAGGTGTCCATACTCATGAAAAAATTGACATCGAAAAGGGAGGGACTCATAATCTATCTATTGAATCCATGAGGCAGAGCCAATACAATTTTCCAAAGAATCTGGCAAAGGATTATTTAGGTCAATTTCAACACAAATGTGAGCAAAATAAAATACCTTCTTAACCAAAGTATTCTGAGCAATGGCAGTCGGCTTCCCAAACAAAGCAACAATCTGTTGCAAAATATCTTCTCTTCAGAATTCCAAAGGCAACCATGGCAGGCAGACCCACACCGAAACCCGAGAAGGAAGATCCTTTGCAGCATTGAATCCCCCATGCCATGGTTTCATGAACAAGCCCACCTGATTGTAAAAATATAGGCCTCCCTCAAAAACCCGATTACGATCCGAAATGCAAGAAAAATCAACCAAGAAATAGCCATTCCCAGCCACCAAAATATCCAAATCACCCTCAACCTGCTAGGTACGACACATCCAGGACTCCAAAGCCAAGAGGGGAGCACAAATACCCAAAAACTTACAAATCAAAACATGTTGAGTCCAATAAGAGAAGTCCTCGTGCACTGATTCCGGAGAAATAACAAGAACTGGTCGAGCTTGACTCTGCGACAAACAACCATTCACTTTTTTAAGCTTAGAGCTCTCACCTACAAATGAGGTATCCTTCATCGATACATGCACATCCGTAGAAAAACCCGAGGATGGCTTTGCACCCACAACCACCAAGCTCTTGGAAACCTCAGCCATTTCTCCACACCTGGCACCCACCACAGCAAAACAACAAAAACCCCACCCCACACAACCAAACTCCCCACCAGCCTTCTCACCCCACACCACCACACCACCTCACCCCACACACCCAGCCCCACACCCCACAAATCCCACCACCGACCCTACTCATCCAACCCCACACCCTTCGTCCCCACCACAAACACCAAATGCAACTCGCACCTTCTATTCACCACAAACTCCAAAACAACTCGCACCTTCTATTCACCACAAACTCCAAAATAGCTCACACCTTCTATTCACCACACACCCCTCTAACAGTCCTCCAACCAACACAAAGAAGGAGAAAGGAGGGCCCACAACCTAGAACAGGCCGTAGGCACCCTACACAAAGCACCACCTGAAACCGGTCATCGTGCCCGCACGGTGTATATCATTATCTTTAATATTTCTATTATTTTATTTATTGGATTTATATACTCAAGTCATATTTGATGCATTCTTATGTATATTTCCTATTAAAAACCTACTTATTTTTTGTGTATATGATGCATATACTCCATGGATATAGTTTAGGGAATTTTTACAAATATGTGTATATACTATCAGTTAAACCCATAATATATAGCTGAGGAAAGATTTTATTTAAGAGCTCTATGTATATATAATGGGTTAAAACACATGATGTATATACCATGATATTCCCAACCCATGGTATTATAGACAGCCCAATAGTGAATAAAACTATTGTCTTTATATCATATTATTTAACTATTATTTAATCATGTTTTTCTAAATTTATATTATTATTTTTTGTGCGTGGGGACCTTGGTCACATGGGTAGCTAGGAGCTTTATTCTAATTAATACCTTGGTTACATGATCCCTAGTCCTTGGAAACATGTGGCTTAATTACAACATCAATTCCCTTTGTCCAATCCTTAGTACATGGGTGACTGAGAGCCAAGGCCTAGAGAGCTAAAAGAGCCCCCTTGTCTTTTGAACTTTACAATAGACCTATTTTATGGAAACAATCATAAATTTTATTGTACTATTTTTTTTTATTTTTTTTTACAAATGTTGGAAAGATAGTTTAGAGGTCTATGCTATGGATCAAACCATTTTTTAGATAATTCCCCCATTTGATAGATTAATATCTATGATAACTTTCCCTAGGAATTTTGAGATAGAAAATTTTGATAAATAGAATGGAAAGGGAGACCCCATGATCACATCAAAGAACTTCTCATGGCATGCCAAGAAGTTACTTATAGAAATGCATAACTTATGAGACTATTTCCTCATATTTTAGTAAGAAAAACATTTAAGTAGTTTTACACCTACCTCCAAGGTCAATTTTGTCATGTCCCTTTTTCTAGAAAGAGAATTGTAGAGTGGAATCCATGAATCATGTCACATTCCTTCATAGGAGTACATTTCAGCTTGCGGTTTCGAACATAAAATATATAATAATGGCCTCACATCATATCCATAACTCAAGGGAAATGAATCATATACTAAAAAGATATCACCATTAGAAGATCGCCAACTCAAGCTCAGTGTACCGAACCAGGATTGATTCCAAGAATCCCTCTATATTCCTCCATAGGAGCACATTTCAGCTTGCAATTTGGAACATATATCCTATGATGAAACATACATATCATATCCAAATCTTAAGAGAAATATCTTAGGTACTGAAAAGATATTGCTACCAAAAGATGACCGTGCTAGTCAACTAGCACCCAACTCAACAGGCTTAAAGGATAAGACACCTCCATATCATGTGGTAACAACGACCTAGTTTTAGGAAGTAGGAAGGGACCATGAAAACATATGGATGGATCTATAAGGTGGCATGCTAATTCCAAAGGAATCTACCTTGGCCTTAAGGTTGACCTAATGTAGCATGCTAGAAATTCAAATTATGGGATTTGGTGCCATTTTGGCTCAAGGTCAACCTATTCCTTAAGGGAAATTATTAGCATATAAATGTAGGGATTCAATTCATGTAAGGGTGTCAAATTATTATGTCGCTCTCTTGTATTTTTGAATACTTTTGTTCTAATTCCTTCTCTAGACAAAAACCTATAGGATTTTTGTTCATTGGATGAAAAACCAATGTTCACTAGGATAAGAGGAAAAAACCCCTTTGGTTCCTGAGGGAATTATAATTTAGGGATTACATTTGAGCTTCAAGGATTTTGTAAGGAATTTAGTAATGTTGTTGTTGATTTGTGGTAATTGTGTGTATCATTCCAGATCATTATTGTGAGTTGTAATTGATGTATCATATATGTGAATGAAATTCTAAAGTTTATTAATATTTTGGAGTACTAACTTCATGTCCTATATTGATTTGTATTGAATACAATCTACAAATCAGTCTTTATTAAAATTTTGTTAGGGAAATTACAGTGGTATTAGAGCATGAATTTTCCAACCTATAGGGTCTTCCTAATGTTTGATGTTAAGAAAAAGAGACAATAGGTACTAGAGGAGAGAACTGGAGAAATTGGATCAAGAAGTAAATTCAAACCTAGAGAAAATGAAGATATCAGAATATGAATAAAGATTTAAGTAAAAAATTGAAAAAATTCATGAGATTACAAGAGGGTTAAGGGATATACCTGCAACCATAGCAGAGACAAAGATGTAATGAAAACCTTGGTAGATAAAATGTTAAGTGAAAATTCAAATCTCAATGCTTAGAAGGGGATAGATGGGTATGTGCAGGATCATCATGGAAAAAATAGGCCCTTAATTGGTGAAAAATTCAAAAAAATCAGAGTTAGCCAACTTGACGTAAAAATTTGAATAATTTATCTATATTATTTCAAAAATATGTAAGAATAGAATCTATACCAAATTGAATGTAGTTTCTAAACTACTAGGTTTATTTTAAAAAAATAAAAATCTATTTGGTGAAAATTTGAAATTTCAATGCATAGTACTTAAATTTCAGGGAAAAATAAGAAGTAGGTGTATGACCACCCTAACCACAATAAAATGATAATATTTTTTTATAATATTTTAGATATAAGTAGAGGACTCATGTCCCAATGTGATGCATATTTTTTGTAATATTTTTTCAAAGTAAATAATTAATTATGATTTTTTATTATAACTTTAAAAAAATATAAAAACTCGTATGTCTGACCACCTTAACTTGGTCAAAACTTCATGAAATTCATTTTTTTTTAATCCTATAGTATGTGAAACATAGAATGTGACACATGTTTCAAATTAAAAAAATGTGATACTGTTTGAAAGTTATAGATGTTTTTCAATCAGCCTATCAATCAGGACTTTAGTTGTAATTCAAATAGAAAATGAATAATAATTATTTATTAAATTCAAAGTAAAACATAATTTATATTGGGGGAAAGCTAAGAATCTCCTTGAAAAACCCTTTTTGTTTCATCAATTTTGGGTAAAAAAAGTCATCAGCCACATACCCTACACATACCCATCACATCGCCACATTTTGGCCCATCATGATCCTGCACATACCCACATCATCAAATAATGATGGAAGCAATGATGTTGGGAATAATATTTTTCCAGGGACCCCAAGGAACATATTCTTACAGGAAATTGAACAAGGAAGAAGTGAACCTGTGAACACCAACAACTTCAATCTGGAAACTATTTGTATATGGTATGGTGAGTACCAATCCTTATTAGAAGAAATAAAATCAAATATGTCCTATGCAAACTACATAGAATTTGCAAGGAAGAGTGAGCTACATAAGAAAGGGTTGGGAAAACTTGTTGCAAAATGTTTTGATGGGAGTAATAATATATCAACTAGAGCATGGTTGCAAAATATGGAAACTTATTTCTTGCTCAATCCTATGATAGAGAGGGATGTGATACAGTTTGCCTCTTTGCACCTTAAAGGGGAAGCCTATAAATGGTGGTTTCATGGTCATACTATCCAAGGCCATGATCAAATACATAGATTTGATGAATTCAAAAGGATAATTCTTGATAAATTTGAGTTGAAGGATGAAGAAGAATATTTTAGCAAGTTGTCCATGATCAAGAAACACAACTCACTAGATGATTACATAATGGAATTTCAAAAAGTGCCAGTGATGGTGCTTGAACTATTAGAAAAGAGGAGTGTGAATCTCTTCATCATTGGGCTCACTAAACCTCTTAGGGAGTTTATAAATTTTTTTGAACCAATCTCTTTACAAGAGGCTATAAAAAGGGATCTAACCCTTGAGCCATCAATTCCAAATAAATTTTTCTATTAGCCACCTAAACCTAGTACATGGCACCCTAAGGGCGATTTCTAGAAAAAAACACTACATGCTTCGATCCGACACCCAAGTATGAAACTCCTAATGTGGTGAAGAAGGTATATGAAGAGACTATGAATGAGCTCTAGACGAAGAAACTCTGTTTCTCTTGCAAAGAGCCATGGGTTCTGGGACATATATGTCTTAGTAAGGGGCAAGTTTTCTATATAGAAGTCATTTCTGATAAAGAATCAGAATCAAATGGTTCCAAAGAGTTTTATGATCCAGAAGACATCCTTCCAAGGGAGGAAGATAAAGAGGACAATGACAATATTCTACCATTTCTATCCAGTGCACATAGATACCATTCTTTCAAGGTTTGAGGAGTCCTTGCTAGACAAAGAGTGACTATCTTAATTGATGGAGGAGCTACCCACAACTTTATTGATGAGGGACTTGTGAGGAGAAGAAAGCTGTATGCAGAGGATTTTGAAGGCTTCATTGTCACTATAGCAGATGGGTATAATTTACTCTACAAGGAGAAAGTTTGGAAGCTGGACATAACGCTTGGATACCATAAGGTTTGTGATGACTTCTATGTTATTGGGTTGGGTGAAATTGATGTAGTTTTGGGTATGCAGTGGTTACATTCAATGGGCGAGTACATTGCAAACTACCAAATGATGGAACTCAAGTTCAAATCCAATGGGAAGGATGTGATTCTAAAGGGAATGGATAATGAAGGCCCACAAGTAGTATCAACTAGGAGAATGGAAAGGATCTTCTGGAAGAACCAAGTTTCTTAGACTGCTAGTTTTTTGGTGACTTGAAAGGAATCTTTTGAAGGTAAGAATGGTCAAGTTCATATTGATATACAAAATATTTTGGATAAGCATAGTTTTGTTTTCAGTGACATGCCTCCTCGACTACCATCGAATAGAGGTTTCCATCATATCATAGAACTTGAACCAGGATCAAAGCCGATTATGACCACTCCCTACCACCATCATTGGATTTATAAGGAGATAGAGAAATAGATAAAGGATTTGTTGGATATGGG
Source organism: Sequoia sempervirens (assembly GCA_007258455.2). NCBI lineage: Eukaryota > Viridiplantae > Streptophyta > Pinopsida > Cupressales > Cupressaceae > Sequoia > Sequoia sempervirens. The sequence goes on from VDFB02081193.1 coordinate 29,607, forward strand.
ATACATCAGACCAAGTTATATCCCTTTCACATATTTTGTGGTAATGGTAAAGAAGAAATATGGCACTTTGCGGATGTGCATAGACTATTGGGCATTGAACAAGAAGACCATTAAGATCTAGTATCCCATACCACAAATAGATGAGTTAATTGATGAGCTACATGGTGTGATATACTTCTCAAATATTGATTTGAGGTTTGGATACCACTAGATTTGTATAAGGGAAGATGTATAGGAGATTACTTTCCAGTGTCACTATGAGAATTTTGAGTTCTTGGTTATTCCCTTTGGTCTCACGAATGCTCGGGAAACTTTCCAATCATCCATGAATCATGTTTTTGGTAAGAACTTGATGAATTTTATGTTGTTTTTCTTTGATAAAATTTTGATCTATAGCAAAACATGGGAAGAACATTTGAAGCATTTGGATATAGTCTTGGAAATCCTAGAACAACATTCTCTCTTTGCAAAGATATACAAATGTGAGTTTGGATCCATAGAGATTTTGTATTTGGGACATTTCATAAGTACTAAAGGAGTTCAGGTTGATCATTAGAAGATCCAAGCCATTCTAGAATGGCCACCTCCCACAAACCAATCTCAACTAAGAGGTTTCTTTGGAATGTGTAGCTATTATCGGAGGTTTGTTAGAGGATTCTCTTAGTTTTTGGTACCTCTCACCAATATGACTAAAGTAGGAGCCTTTGAATGGATAGTGGAAGAATAAGGGACATTCAAGAAGTTAAAAGAGGAAATGAGTGCAATTCCTAATTTTTCACTTCCATTTGTTGTAGAATGTGATGCTTCTGATCAAGGAATTGGAGTTGTTCTCTCCTAGAGGGGACACCCCATAGAATTTGAAAGTAGGAATTTGAGGGACAATGAAAATAGATATCCCATATATGATAAGGAGATGATATCTATAATACATGCCTTGAAACAATACTTGGTATGTAGAAGATTTATGGTCAAGACAAACCATAACAATTTAAAATTCTTCTTGATACAAAAAAATTTGAATGGTAGACAACAAAAATGGGTGAGTAACTACAAGCATGTGATTTTTATATTGAATATGTCAAGGAAAGAAGAATATTGTGGTGGATGTGCTCTCTAGGAGACCTACACTATGTCATGTGTTTGTCACATCAATTGATTGGAAGGATTCCATCATGGAGGAGTATGCTAAGGACCTTTTTTCTACTAGTCTTGGAAGGTTTAGAGAGGGATTACTGATTTGTTGTAGTAGAGGGCCTGATACTATTCAAGAACACGACATTCCTAGTACTAAGATCTAAGGTAAAAGAGAAGATATTGGAGGCTTACCATAATGCACCAACAACAAGTCACCCTAGATTCTATAAAATTGGAAGATCAAGGAAAGGTTCTCTTGGAAAGGAATTAAGGAGGATGTTCTCTCACACATTACGGTGAAACAAAGAAAAAGGGGAACCCTAAGTTTAATGTATAAAACATAAGATTAATTTGTGTGTGTGGCCTTTCTCTAGGGTTTCATTAAGATAGAGATCAACAAGGTGATTAGATTGAATTTCAACCATGGAGGTGAGCCAATCATACCTAGATCTACATCTTTTTAAATCTTGGAATGCACTAGAATTGTTTTTCCTTGATTAACCTAATTAGACTATGTGCCCTAATATGAAAATTATAAGATTCTGAAAATTGATAGAATGTAACATGGATTTGCAAGTAGATCTGGGAAGGGTGGAGTGTTGTTTACCTATTGTGAAAGTTTGGTGTCGGTCTAAATATGAGAATAGAGGCACCCAAAGGAATCTATGCACTTGTAGGAGTACATCTATTCTTTTTTTGCAATCTTCTGATGTTAGATATAAGACTCTCATTTTCACTTGCAAATGTGTCAGATCACTTTCAAATAATTATGTAAGTGAGTTTCTATTAGTTGACAAGGTGTAGGTCTATGAATGAAATAATGAATAAATAATATTCAAACTTCCTTCAACCTTCTCCAAACCTAAAATCTACACATTCAAAAAGAGAAGAAATTTTGTGCCATTCAAGGGCTTTCCTTAGTCAAACCCTGTGTTTGTGTTTACACTTCCACAATGGCAATGGCAATGATGAAATGATAAACGATAGGAAGGAATGATGAATAAAAAAATTGTTGCAACTCACCACCCATCAATGGCTTCCTTGAAGGACTGAAGTCATGCACATCACTTCAAGGTCTTGGATCCTATTTTCTTGATTGCTTGAATTTCTTAGAGACCTACAAAAGGGTTAGCCTTCACAAATAATGATAACATAAACATGCATAAACTCACATAAGATTTGACATGATGCTTGGATCTTGAATTGCTACAATAAATAACTAAAAAATTTCTCTTGACTTTCTTGATAGTGCTCTTGATAGTAATTCCTCCAATGATTTCCTAAATATATTTTAAATGATACAATAACTAGGTATTTATATGTGATTATGCTAATTTCTCAAAAATTAGATCCCGATAACCAACATTAGCAACCTAAATTTTAAATGTTAAAATGTCGACACTAGCATAATCAAATTATGAGCCCAGAAAAATAGGGTGATAGAGCCGCCCAAGGGCATCCCAATTTTGGCCCTATTTTTTAGGAATTTAGGTATCGGGGGCAAAACATTAAATAAATGCATTTGTTATATGCTTGCAATTTGTTAGAAAATGGTAAAAATATTCCTCAAAATGCATAATTTAGGAAATTAGGGGGTTAATTAGGCTCAATAATTAGGGGAGAAAAACATAGTGTGAAATTGTCAAGGGTGCTAATTTTTAATGCTACATTTAACTCCCACTTTAGTAAAAGTATGAACTTACGCTTGAGCTTACTAAAGTAGAAAATCCATGTCAAGAGATGTACGATTGTCCAAATTTTGAAGAGATGGGATGACTAAGGATCTAGGGGGATTACACAAGCCCCCAAGATCCAAGATCCCATGGCAAGACAACATAAGGAAAAAGGAGTTCATACACATGTATGAAATGTAGCAAGACAACATACATAAACATACATGTTGGAGAACATGAAGCATACACAATGAAAACACATAACATGTAAGTGGCAACATAATAAACATAAATACAATGTAAACACAATGAAAACATGAAGAAGACACACAAAAATGCACAAAAAAAATAATTTTATTACTAAAATGATTCGAGCTGGTAAGGTGAAGAGACTTCAATATTAAATTATCTCAAATACCAAATGTAAACCATCGAAAAAATGTAAGTTAAAGGAATGCTCCCATGAGTACTATCAAGTTGTGTTATTCCAAATCACTCATGATCCATATAGATCTACTAGCTACCAAGTTGTGTATGCTAGGTGTCCAGGTAATATGATGGGTTCCACTTGAGGCTAGCAAGTTTTATTATGCTAGACACTCATGAAACACATAGCTCTATTGTCAAGAAATTTGTATTATTCCCAGTGGCCATGTTAGCATTCATGACTCACACAATAGCAAAGTTTGATATTTGATAAGAAAATCACAAACCAAAGGCAACACGAGCTAGTGAAGTTCGATATTCACTAGGTGATCCCCCAAGACAAAAGAGGAAAATGAGAAACAAACAAGGTCTAGTGAATCCGATATTCACTAGGTTTGTACCCATTAACAACCATACAAAGATTTATACTCCCTGATAACTCTGATAAGGTGATACAAAAATGATCAATATGTTATGCCAATGTAACACTGAGTTCAACGCATGTGAACAAAGCGAAGCAAAAATGTCAATATCAACACACCAGTAACTCCAATGCGTGTGAACAAAGTGAAGCAAAAATTCCAAACTTTCCTAAGAAGGTGCACAAAATCACCTAAGGAGGCATATAAACAACAATAAGATAAAGCAAAAACCTCAAGGGGTGTTGTAACAACACAACCACAAAAGGGTGATTTACATAAACAACAAAGAGGATTTTCTCAATACATGAAAGGTGACACCTCAAGGAATATCACACATGACATTACCACCAAGAGAGGACTAGTCATGGAATAGAAGAATCACACCTTAGCCCAAATACTAACCATACCATTACCTCCAATGGGAACATCATATGCCAAGAAAGATCACACTCTTAGAGGACATCAAGCCTAATATCACCACAAAGGAGACACAACATAGATCGATAAGGCCACACTTTCATTGAGAACTTGGTGAAGGGTACTCCACTTACAATTTGAAACTCATCACAACAATAGAGAATTGCACAAACAAAATGCAAGGAAGCAAATATTTTCTATTATCATTGGAATGAAAAAGAAATTACAACATTGCAACTGCCATCACATGGGCTTTCTGATTACATAAATCTACAAATCTGCAAATTGGAGCCACCTACATTTCTCTATCCCTATTTTGTAACCCCCATTCGTATCCTTTATCTGGAATGTGTAACTGCCCTAGAATCTTCTAGAAAGTGTATCCCCCATGAGAAGATATTTCAAAATTTTATCCCAATTTGGTAGTACAACTTTGTGGGGTCATAACTTTTGATCCGACCATTGAATTTTCAATTATAATACCTTTTTAGAAAGTTCCTGAGAAGGCGCATGTCCATAAAGTAGGACTTAAAGGTAGACTACTTTGGATTACTACTAATTTTTGGGCCCATCTAGAGCCTCTAAGGGCCTCAAATTTGACTATGAATATTTTAAGAGGATTTTTGAAAATTAAAATTTTAATATCTCACAAATGATAAATGATATTGAAGTGATTTCTTTTCCATTGGCTTCAATTCACCATTCTAGATGTATGTGTAAGATTTTTGTATCCAACCATACATAAATGTGAAAATATTAAAAATAGTAACCCTGCCAAATTTAGCCCTTATTGGAAAGAAACAACAACTTTTTTGGGTGATGCAAGATTGCTCCTACACCCTATATGCTCTTGCATCAAACATCTGGGTTAATTTGAAAAGTGACCCTATCACTTCTTAAGAGTTAGATGGAAACCAAGAAGGTTAACCTCAACCTCAAATAACCATGATGAATCTTCAATAATCCTTCCTCTCCATTTCACCAAGTACTCTACATATTACTTGTTTCTTGTGCTTCTACCCACACGACTATCCAAAATTTATTCTATCTCTTCCTTCTCTGAAGTAGGTGCTAGAATGTTCTACTATGTCTCTACCAATTCATTCTCCTTATCTCCTCCATGATATTATGTCAAATCAGAAATGTTAAACACAAGGGAAACATTAATCTCACTTGACAACTCTACCTCATAAGATTTTCTTTAATCATGCTTCTTTAGGATCTTGCATGGTCCAAACTTCTTCATCTTTAACTTGTTGTATGTGCCAACTGGAAACCTCTCCTTTTGCAAATGAACCATGACTTCATCTCCTACCTAGAACACCTTATACCTCCTTTTCTAATCTACCTTGGCCTTGTACTACGAGTTCATCTTATTGATATTTTTCTTCACCTCTTCATGCAAATTCTTCAAATGATTGGAAAAATATCCACCCTTGGCACTACTCTTCTCTCCCTTATCCATCCTTTCTTAGTTCAAAATTAGTTCTTAGACTACTCCCATACACAATATCAAATGGTTATTTACCAATGCTCATGTTGATATAATTGTTATAAGAATTTTTTTCTATGGTAAAATAAAATCCCATCCCTTGGGTTTCTCTCCTAATTAGAATCTCAATAGGTTACCAAAACTCCTATTCACCACCTTTATTTGTCCATCAGTCTATGGATGGTGTGCAGAACTAAACTTCAAATCAGTCTTCAACTTCTTCCACAATGTCCTCTATAAATACCCTACAAACTTGGTATTGTGATCTAAAACTATGCTCTTGGATAGACCATGTAGTCTCACCACCTCTCTGAAAATAACTTTACAACATGAACAACATCACTAGTCTTATGACATGGAATGAAATGTGTCATATTCAAAATCTATATACCACCAAAAATATGGAATCATTCCCTCTCTATTTCATCATCAAACCAAGAACAAAATCCATACTAATTTCCTCCCATGGCCTCTAAGGTATAGGTAATGGTTGATACAATTTAGTATTTTGACTTGTCCCTTTCACCATTTGACATACTTTACAACTCTGCACAAAATTATTCACATCTTATTGAAACTGTGGCCAATAGTAATGCTCACCAACAATAGTAATGGTCTTATCGCGACCAAAGTGTCCAACTAATCATATGTTGTATTTCTTTGTGATGAAGTTCTCTCTCAAAGAACTCCTTGGAATGCACAATTGATTCCCTCGAAACAACATATCATCTTGGATTATAAAATCAAACCATCTCATCCTATCCAAAGTGATATGCTCCATGCAAGCTCTCTGATGGAGCCTCCAAAATTATTGCAATTACTGGGGATCCCATGGATTTGGTCATCCCTTTAAACCCTCATCCCCACGCTTGGATAGGGTTTGCCTTTGAAAAAACCTTAGCCGTTCTAATTTCATGTTGACTTGCCCTCTTGGTCTCCCATTCTTTAAGTCATTACTTGAGCCATCATATGTGTCTATCTACTAGCCCCTCTAGGTTAGAAGTCCAGTCACCCAACTGGCCGTTGACTTTAATGTTTTCCTAAGGTAGGGTTTTAATATTTCCCAAATGACTTAAGCTTAAGTCATTCATTTGCAAGGGTCAAATCACCATCAGCCTAACAATGGCCCCTCATTTAATTCTAACCTTGTCGTGTGTGCAGGTTTTGAGATTCAAGACCATGGGAAAGGATCCTAGTTGTACACCACCAGTTCACAGATGTAAAGTGCCAGCCAGTTACGCAGTGCGAGGACAGTGAGATGAAGACACATGTTATTATACGGATGTGGGGCCCATGCTCCATTGTCTTGCTTACCACCTATGGTTTTGAACCAATGGTAAGGATTAAACATTAGGAACAATATCCATCATTCCCCACTAGCTCGCAGGGAAAAAGTGAATGCTCATTAGAGGTTGGGAGATTAGTGAGATCCCGACACGTGGATTAATCCACCAAGTCATGAGACAGGAAAAAATTCCCGACAGAGGACTTGCCATCTGATTTGGACCAATGCTATTGGCTGAAGATAGATGGATGAAGCATTGTTGGAATTCAAAATTAGTCAACCCAATGTGAGCCAACGAATTGCCCAATTTTTGTGTGTATTTTCATTGAGCATTGATGATTGCTATCATCACATTGTTCAATAAATAGAAGTTGAGAGTTGCTATTTTTTCCAATGCAATTAGTTGTCAAGTCTTTTGAGTTTCTAGAGAAACTCAAGGTTATGAGTGTAGATTTTTCTAGTGGTAGGATGAATAAGTCTAGTGCTTCATCTGTTCCAGTGCGGAGGTCTTCCCAACTCAATTTGCAAAAGTCTCATGGCAAGGACCCAAAGCAAGGATAGAGTGCTCATAAGAATATCCATGGCAATAGACCTGCACCTGTTATTACCAAATGTAGCCACCAATTGAAGGGTCAAGTTGTGAGCTCAGAGGAAATGGGAGCAAAAGGAGAAGAATTTTTTGGGCCCTCCAACAAAATTCAATGGAAAATTTGATATAGTCGTGGTTCTTTGAGATGACAAAACTCTACCATTGACATCACAGACAACTCGTCTAAGAATGAAACGAAGACAAACTCTAGCTATCACCAGTATCTAATGAATTTGGGCTGAGTTAGATCCCCTGGAGTAGAGGTATTATCCATCCCACCTTTAGCTGTCAAGACTCCTAGCGGGAAAGATGGTGTTGTGCTGAAACGGGACAAGAACGAAGAAGAGGTTGAAGTATCTTCTCCACCTCTTGCGATGACACGAAGTGGGCGTGTGTACTAGGGATTGTGTGTTGGTGGTAATAAGTCTTCTGGTTGCTAAAAAGGTGGCATGTGGAATGAAAATTATGTGTTGTTTGATAATCTTTGTGGTGGTTGCTTTCTTTCTGCATGTGTGGCTGGTGATTTTTGAGGTGCTAGATGTTGACTATGTGCTCTCATGACAATGTGAACGTCGAATGTGTCCCTTACCTGGCGGCTGAGGGAATTTTTGGAGACACTTTACTTTTCCCTCTTTGGTGGTTGTTGCAATTAAGGTTTCCTTGTTTCAACATGCTACTATAGGATCAACATGTGGGGAATTTTGGAATGCAACTGAAATTTGAAATGAAATGAAATTTTGTAATGTGGTATGCATTTTGAGCCAAAAGCTTGTTTGCTCCCTTACACTATAAAAGGGAATTTAGGGCTCTTTTGCAGAGGGTTCTAGTATTTTGATTGATTAGGTCTAATATGTGAAAAGGGTAGGAATTAGAAGAATACCAAAAAATAGATTGGTCGAATAGTCTTGGTCTTTGAACTGTGCATATGAAAATCTTAAA
>VDFB02081194.1:0-12389 GCA_007258455.2 Sequoia sempervirens
TAATGGATTTTTGTTTTATTTTGACATGCATCCACCTAGTAGTCTCTAAAAGTGAGGAAAAAGGTAATGGTCAAAATATGCCCCATTTTGAATAAAATATCTCAAATGCTATAGAAAGTTTAGAAAGTGGCATATTATTGCTTAAATTTGAATCATGTCATCACTATATCATAATATCCGTAGATATTTAGTCCAAATACTTAGATCCCGATTTATCACATTGGATCCAATCCATGAGTGTGGACTTGAACCACATCACTAAACCACAATAGTGTATCTAAATCTTAAAATTTTAAAATTCAAATTTAAAATAATTATTTCCAAGTCCCTCCTATTACCCATTATGAGCTAACCTAGCACACATTAACTTAGAGATCATTCACTCATTTCAAGATCACCTAGAATTTATGCAAAGATTTATCATAGAGTATTTATGAGTGCACCATAGTAGCACCATTAGAGCATAACATCAACATACATCATCCTAGGTTTGTTTCATTCTTCCTTCCTACCGTTGAAGCTTTTGCTCATATTTGTAAAGTAAATATGAACTATCAAGAATTCAAACATAGTAATAATTACCTATCAAAATTATAATGAGGCATATATTATATTTTTAGAATTTTGATAGTTTCTTTTAAAATCTCATTACATATTATTAAGTTTGGTTGTAAAATTATCTATTAGCTTCAAGGACAAAGTCATGAAATTTTTGAGGATAACACTAAATGGTTTTGCTAGTTTATTTGATAAGTTTTAGGGTTCTCAGCTAACTCAAAGGTAATTCTAAGGCATTTTTTAAGTGAAACCATATTTGAGCTAGAAATATTAACATTTTTTCATCTAGATCTAAAGTTAAGTCTAAATGTTAGCACTTTTTCATCTAGTATTTTTTTTACTATTGTCACTATTTGACCCATAATGATCCTGCACTCACCCAGGTTTCTATTATTAATTTTTGGCTTGATATTTTAATTTTCTATACTATAAGGAATTACTTTCGCATAGTTGTTATTAGTTGTTTATGATAAATTTTATGCATCTTCACATATCATTTCTAAATTTTTAAAAATAGCTTCAAGTTTTGACTAGTTTATTTTCATTAATTTTTTATTATTCATTTTTGGGGTAATATTTCAATTTTATAGAATGGAAGAAATTACTTTTGTTTAGTTGTTATTAGTTGTTTATACAAAGTTTTATGTATCTTTAGAGATCATTTCTAAATTTTAGAAGCAAACTTCATGGTTTGACTAATCTATTAGTCTACTCTAATTTATTCAAGATTCAAATTTAGTAATTTTTTAGTTCTTTCTTGATGCTTCCCTTGTATAAAAATAAAGAGCTAAAGTGCCCTATTCATGTCTTATTTATATTTTGTAGTCTTTAATTTTCTTTTGGATGTTGTTGTTCTTCCTCAATAAATATTGTCATCTCATCCATTGTGTATACAAAAGATGTATGAAAATATTGACCGACTAATACAACCAAATTAGTTTTCTAAATTCACAACATTATAAAAATAACTTCAAAAATTTATTCTTTATGTTGAACAATTTACTTATTCCAAAAACCTTATTATATTACTAATTTATTTTTGTCAACTCTAAATACTCTAAATTTCCCTATCACCATACCCTTACACCCCCTAAAAATGCAATTGCTAATATTAATCACAAATTAAATTAACACAAAAATAACAAATACATAATAAGTGCATAACATTTTATTTTTATTTGAATAATACATAAAGCGTAAAGTAATATTAAAATAAAAAAAACAACGAAATTAACAATCGCAACAAGTTTCAAAATTGAATTGTACTCTAGATTAGAGTGGCACTCCCTCGGTTAGGAGTCACACATTTTCTAGCTTGTACTCACTCTCTCCACTATCTCGATAGTACCACATGAAAACTATCCTTCGTACATCTGATGTGGATTTTAGTGGTGTCTAGTAATTGAGATTTTCTTTCTTTTTTAAAAATCTAAATAATTTAGATTCGAAGGACGCAAAATTCAAAGCACAAGAGCATCTTTCTTTCTTTCGGCTACTATAAATAGGTCCCTTAGGGTTGCCTGTATTGCATGTCTACTGTCCAAAACACCAAAGATTGAGCGAGCGATCGGGCTTTGGGATAGATCTTACTGTTTAGATAAAGCTAGATCTGTTATTCCGATATGGCCGCCGCTGAGGTAGGTAGATCAGTTGAAATGGATCGATCTGTTCAACTATTATGTATGTTAATGGATCGGTTTTGAGGGATAAGTTAATATATGTTCTGATCGATTTGCGCAGGTTGCTACTATGCCCGCTGAAGTGAGCCCTGCAAGTGAAGAAGTTCCTTTCCAGAAGGAAGCACCAGCTGTGGAAACTGTGGAAGAGCCCCCAAAGGAACAAGAATCGGCTCCCGTAGTGGAAGAGGGTATATGTTGTTAATTCTTGTGGAGAATTTTAATTATATACCCAACCTTTTTAATATTAAAATCAGTTTAGAATTAGTAAATCTGTTCTTTTTAATATTAAAATCAGTTTAGAATTAGTAAATCTGATCCTTTTAACATTAAAATAAGTTTAGAATTAGTAAATCTGATCTTTTTAATTGGTGGTTTAAGGGAAGTTTAAACACCAGTGTGCGAGATTTTTTATGGACGTTTTGGATCACGTTCCTGATTCATATTCAGATAAAATTAAAACAGGGGATTTTTTAATTTGTTTTTCTTTCATTCTTTATCCTGATCATAATAAACCAAAGAGGGTAGGGTGATTCAAAACGCTGATAAGAAAACTAGCACACCCAGAAGCTCTTTTTCCATTATCATGAACTATGGAAGCTTAGAATCTGTTATTGTTCGCTTGTAAAGCAGAAGCTGTGGAGAAAACAGTTGAAGAGAGCCCTGTTGCCGAGGAGACGAAAGCAGAGGAAGAAATCCCTACAGTGGAAAAGGCTAAGGTTGAGGAGGTATCCACCCCAGTGGAGATTCCAGCCGAGGAAGCAAAAGAAGAGGTGGTGGAAGAAGCGGCGCCTGCCAAAGAAGCAGAAGAAGAATCCCCAGCTAAAGAAGAAGAAGAAAAGGAGGTTGCTAAGGAAGAAACGGAAGCCCCTGCTGCTGCTCCAACAGAAGTTGTGGAGAAAGAAGCCCCTGCTGCTGCAACTCCTGTGGAGGAAGAAGCCCCAGCTGAGGAAACACCTGCTCCAGTAACAGATGTGGTGACACCTGCTCCTGAAGAAGAAGCGAAGACCGAGTAAACATGATGGTGGTGGTAGATTAATAAGGGATGTGCATGTTAGAGATCTATAGAATAGATCAGATCAGATCATCAAGCGAGGTGATGTTTATAACAGATGTTTTGGGTGGTTGATATAGTTAGTTCAAGTGTATAAGCCACAGTTAGAAGATTCAGCTTCAGCTGCAGGGGATTGCACACATAGAAGTCTTCTTTGCTTGCCCCTTTCGATTGTTCTAGTTTGGCTTGATTTTAAAGAGAAACTAAAAGCATTTGTATGTCAGTCCAGAGATATAAAATGTGGGTCTAGTTTATTGTGTCAGTCCAGAGGGCCCTGCTGAGGAGACATCTGCTCCAATAACAGAAGTGGTGACACTTGCTGCTGAAGAAGTGAAGGCCGAGGCATTCGAGTGAACAATGATGGTGGTGGTAGATTAATAAGGGTTGTGCAAGTAGGAGATCTATAGATCAGATCATCGGGCGAATTGATGTTTATAAAGACTAAACCACAGTTTCTTTGGTCCATCTCGATCGTTCTAATTTGGCTTGATTTAAGGAAAGATTACAAGCATTTGTATTTAGTCATTACAGACCGTCGTGGTTAATACTGTCAGTCCAGGAATAGTAAGAAGTACGGGTTTGGTATTTTATGTGAATTTGCTTTCAACACTTCTTTTACCAGTGTCTCGATGTTTTGAGCTTTGAATCTCCTCCGTGTAGTTTCCAATTTCAATTTAAATAGCTCATAATTCTGGCAATGGAAGCGATGAGTAGTTAGGATTGCAAATAGTAATTAAAAAATGGAATCTAAAGTAGTGAGTATACAAAATAAATAAGCAATGGACTTCTACTTCTGAAGAATATGAAATTTTGTGAGTTGTAACTCTCAAACAACTTGTATTCACAAATATTGGTGGAATGAACAACTCTTATGCATTAAGAGGAATTGGAGGCATTTTGGAATTATAAGGACCAAGTGAATTATTCAAGAAGTTCACAACAGATCATCTAATAAGAATTATTAATATTAAGGAGATAAGGGTCGATGATTAGTATTATAAAAAAATAGAACTGTAATAGTCATTTCAATCTCTATTTGTAATAGATGGTCGTATGTATATCATGCAATTCAAAATTTGCAAATGTGTCATTTTAATGGGGAGGACAAGCTGAACTTCAAGTATTGGGAGGTCATGGAGGAAGTGTATAGATTGGAAAGCCGAAATGATTATGTAAGATGAAAAACCATCATTAGAAAAAGATAATTAAGAAATTAAGGTATTAAATTTAAAAAAGATTATAAATATGAGTAAAGCCATTATAAAAAACAATTCTAACAATATCAAAATGTTACAAGAAAAAATGAGATCCCACTCTAGATTACAAGGCACAATGGTTCTAGTTTCAAAACTAGAGGCCACAAGATAAAAGATACACATACAATCAAAAAGGAGAATGTAGAGATCATGGAAAAACATCTTGGCTTCCTTGAGTAGGAATGGGAAGTTGTTGTGACACTTGATCAACTTTAATTTCTATGCAATTTACTTCTTTTTTGCTCGAGAGTTATTTGTTTATGTTTATTTTTGGCCTTCATGTTGGTGTTAGGACCATTTTCTTTGAGATAATTAAGAAATTAAGGTATTAAATTTAAAAAATATTATAAACAAAAGTAAAAACATTATAAAAAACAATTCTAACAATGTCAAAATGTTACTAGAAAGAATGAGATCCCACTCTAGATTACAAGGCACAATGGCCCTAGTTTCAAAACTAGAGGCCACAAGATAAAAGGTACACATACAATAAAAAAGGAGAATGTAGAGATCATGGAAAAGCACCTTGGCTTCCTTCAGTAGGAATGGAAAGTAGTTGTGACACTTGATCAACTTTAATTTCTATGCAATTTACTTCTTTTTTGCTCAAGAGTTATTTGTTTATGTTTATTTTTGGCCTTCATGTTGGTGTTAGGACCATTTTCTTTGAGATAATTAAGAAATTAAGGTATTAATTTAAAAAGATTATAAACACAAGTAAAACCATTATAAAAAACAATTCTAACAATATCAAAATGTTACAAGAAAGAATGAGATCCCACTCTAGATTACAAGGCACAATGGCCCTAGTTTCAAAACTAGAGGCCACAAGATAAAAGATACACATACAATCAAAAAGGAGAATTTAGAGATCATGGAAAAACATCTTGGCTTCCTTCAGTAGGAATGGGAAGTTGTTGTGACACTTGATCAACTTTAATTTCTATGCAATTTACCTCTTTTTTGTTCAAGAGTTATTTTTTTATGTTTATTTTTGGCCATCATGTTGGAGTTAGGACCATTTTCTTTGAGATTATTGTTTTGTAATTTTGTTGTTATTTAGCTATTTTTTGGCAATAGTTTTTCTCTCTATTTTGTTAGATTATAAAAGGGTGGATACCCTTTCAAAACCTCCTTTTACCTTAAAAAAAATCTTGCAATTTAGGCCACCTAAATTTATATGAGATGATAAATCATTTCATATATGAGTGCTTGTTCAATATTTCTATTTTTAATTTAGATTTTTATCTTTTTTTATCGTTTGGTATTTAGGGCTTTGTGAGTAGTTATATGCCAAGATTTTATTCATATTCTCATCTTCACATTATCCTAAGGGAAACTCCTTTGAATATTCAATTGGCCCAATCTATTAAAAATCAGGTTTCTAATGATGTCTCTAATAGTGTTGTTATTACTACTCTTGTTGAAAACCAGGTTGAAGATTATGATCATGAAACACATTTGGAACAACAATAATTTGCACACAATCTTGCTAGTTTTTTATAAGAGGATAACCATATTGAATCTATTTAGCAACCCTAGTATCTGATCTTGCTAGTATTGGAAATATGATTGTTTCATGTATGCATAAATAATCAAACTCTTTCAGCTTAGCACTAAAAATTGAGGGGTATCCATTCTACCAAATTTGTTTAGGGCATAATCCTAACCTCGTCCTTTTAAAATATTGACACTTTGAACTCAATAAGAATCGATAGATTTGGTGGGTTCATTGTGAGGTATTTAACTTCACTAATAGACCAAGGATTACTTATCAAACATGCTCGTTTAGCTAAGGTGGATGGTCTTGAAATTTTGTTTAATATTTTTATTATTTATTACTTGCTAAATCATTTAAATGATAACTATTTCAAGGTTTGGTGTTAAAGTTACTCCTAGTTCTTTGAATGTTGTATCATCTTTATATTTTTATCTTGGTTTGTTCCCAAAATGACACACCTCTCAATTTTTTTCCACTTATAATACCTAATTCTTGTGTGGATATTTTAAATTAACACCTTCATCTTCTTATCCTACTAGGTCACTTCACCATCCTTCAATGTTATCCCTACTAATGTTATAACTACACATTCATCCTAGTCTTACTTCTACCATTCATACACCCACCACTAGTGTTGCCTCTTCTAGTGTAATCTTGGCATCCACCATGGCCATCCCTACTTCCATTGCTTGCTCCATTTTTAGTTCCATGTCCCATTCCATACATTCTTTAGTATCTCATTACACACCCCATTCTAATCCTCCTACCATGGGTATGTTTTAAACTTTTCACTCTCTTTCCTATCATTCTCTATATACTTCATCTAGTGTTTTCCTCACTCCTCATACCACCACTATTTTTACTCATGCCATACAACCATTTAGTATTTTTCATACATATCAAGATGGGGAGAAAATAGAATGGTGAAAATTATATACCTACTCCTTTTTACCTTATTTTTGGGGCCCGCTTTACTTAGGGTATTTGATATATGTAATAATAATTTATTACAAGTGGGATATTCTTTCATCAATTATAATTTCATGTAATGTTAATAAATCCCAATCCCATTGTTAGTTACCCCCAAGCAATTGGTATTGGCCCCTAGATCCCGAATTTGTCACATTGGAACCAATCCATGGATGTGTGCTTAATTAAAATCACTAAACCATAGTTGTGGATCTAACTCCTAAAGTTTTAAAATTTAAATAGAAAAGAAATACCATTAAATCCCTTTATTAGCCATTATGACCTAACCTAGAATGCACTTGTGTTGATTTGTGAGCTTGGTTGTTGTATTTAAAGAGCTCCATTCTCTCATTTTAAAATCATCTAGATATTATGCAAGGACTTTTCATACAAGATTTATGAGAGCATAACAATATAATTATTAAAGCATTAGATAAGTACACATCATACTAGGCTTGTTTAACTCTATATTTCTAATATTCAATCTTTTACTCAGTTCATTATAAATTTATTCTATTAGGGGTTTGATTGAGGATAATGTGACTTGCAATTCAATAGATTCCTAAAGGCGTTCTTAAATGAGTGATAAGGGTGGGATATTGGTAAAGGAATCAAACATGTCATCTCTAGGAGGATCTTGGACAACATAGAACACATAAGAAATCATTGAAAAAATTATTACCACAAAATCAATAGGAACAAGGAATACTCAATATGTATAAAATCAATATAAAGGGTAAGAGAATTTCTGAAAACTGCATCACTAGAAGTGAAAAAAGGAAGTATGAGATCCTAAAAAATGATAGTAAATGTGATAGTCTCAAGATTCATATGAGCCTAAGAATAATTCAAAACACCAATAAGTAAAAATAGGGATGTTGTGAGAAGAGGTAGAGTCTTAGTGAAAGGAAGCATATTTTTAGAATACACTTCATACACTCATCCATGAGAGGAGGCATGTGTAAAAATTTAAGAAAATGAAATAAACATAAAAAATATACCATAACACACAAACTTACGTGGTGAAAACCATTTCAAAAGTAAAAGACCGATTCTAAAACAACTGAATGCATTATTTAGTAATCAATGGTTACAATACACTTGTAGAGTCTAATTATTTGTAAGTCTTTCACTAGGAAAAGATCTAGAGTGATTCTAACAACATAAAATACCTGTAAAAGTCACTATCAAAATCTCCATCTCAAGTACCCAATAAATAGGAGAAAAACTATAACACATGCCTCAAAGAAATACTGAAAAATGTGCTAAGTATGATTTAGGTTTCAAACTTCGGGCTTTGGCCATACCTTATATCAAATCCCTCTGTGAAATGAAGAAACTTTGTGTTAAGCCCAAAAGGTTTCAGACTTTGGACTTCGACCATACCTCGTACCATTTGCAAAAAGATAAAAAGGAGTTTGAATGTGTTAATTCAAAGAAGGACTCAGGCATTGTAGTTCAAAAGGTTGGCTTATGCCTTACCAAAGGGCAGGTAATCAATAAGAGAAAACCCCAAAGGCCGACACCTGAAAGTGTTAAAGCTTGTGATGGAAATGCTCGAGCATCGCGAGTTGGTAGGATGGTTTATGATCTATGGAAAGGATGGTAAGTGGTATGGTGGAAGAGTGAACCTTGACATCCAACAACCTCAGGAATGTTCCAAAGTTTCATACTTTGGTGTTTGGAGGTTAGTGTGATGGCTTGTGACTTATTGAAAGAATGGAAAGCGGTAAGGAGGAAGAGAAAACACTATTGAATTTGACACCATTTTCCAACGAACGTTTGTCGGTGGTTCAACAAATCTTTGTCGGAGGAGCGACGAAATGACGAAAACATGTTTGTCACTATTTTTTCATCGCAAGTATGACAACCAATTAAACGTCGAAATAACGGTGCAGATTCGTCGGTTGTCGAGATCATAAAATGGTTCGGATGTTCGTCGGAATAGCGACGAAATGGGCATTGAAAGAACACTAGAAGTTTGTCGGAAGTTCGATGAAATGGGAAAGTATTTACGACGAAGTATTCATCGCAGCTAAGCAGCTTCGTCAGACCTTTTATGTCATTTGTCCGTGACATTCGTTGAAATGGAAACTAAAAGGGCAAGGAATTACGACGAAGCCTTCGTCGCAACTAAGCAACTTCGTCAGACCTTTTTTGTGATTCTTTGGTGGACGATGTCACAATTACGATGAAATGGACAAGGAGTTATGACAAAGCCTTCATCGTAGCTATAGCAACTTCGTCAGACCTTTTTTGATGATTTGTCGATTGTGTTTGTCGAAATGTCGACGAAAAATGTAATTTAAAAAAAAATTATTCATCATTTTCCATTTTTATTAGACACCCGCTGAGATGTCATGTAGTTTCGCCGACGCCTTCAGTCTCTTTGAAAGTCAATATTACATATCGCTTTGGTGTCACATTCTCATTGATGTTCTGAGTCTCACCGATAGCCAATAGATCATATGTCGCTATGGTGTTATGCAGTCATACTAATGTTCTGAGTCTCCCCGAGAATTATTCCTTCGGTCTTATGTGTATCGCTACAATTCTCACCAATGATAACTTATCGCTGTGACTTTGGGGGTCGCCAGGACTTTCCTTTGACTACTTAATAGCTTACAATCAAACTTGAGCTTGAAATTATAAAACATAATATCTTGCCAATTAATTTTACCATTGCTATTCCAGACCTTCAGCTTATGGCAGAATAAGTACCAAATTTCTTGAGCATAAAAACATTCAAAAAGAATATGTTTGATCGTTTCCTGAGTCTTGCAGATACTACAGATTTCAACACTTTCATGGTTAGATTTATAGGGATCTATCTTTTTCATTAATGCAGAGGTAGGTAAAGGAGAAATAATTATAATTGTAACAGTATTCATAGTCTAGTAAATTATGTTCATAATTTGTGTTCAATGGACCTCAGTTTTATCATTATACTGCCCATCTAATACCATATTTTAATCCAGGGTTCAACTATCTCAGATCTAAAGAAGCACCTTCAATTAACCATTTAAAGTACTATAAAATAAGGTAAGAATTTTACTTGAGAAAGATTGGGTACACTTGTATGATTAAATTTCTCACAATCATCAGGATTTATTGGCACACAGACACAACCTGCAACATATGAAGTAATGGATGACTACAAGTTAGTGAAATGGTCCTTAATATGTGAGTGGTTTGCAAATTGATTGGTAGAAAATAAAGTTACAAATAGATCTACATGAAAAATTATGAGGACAATCTACTGTAATCATCAAAATAGATGAAAAGTGCAAAGGAAAGAGCTGAAGCTACATCTCTAGAGCCTAAAAAAAACACATGCAAGAAACATAAAAAAAGAACAAACCAGTTTTTGGATGAAAACAAAATGGTGCCTTCAGCAAGTGATTCATATGCTTTCACACCTGACACAGGACATTAAGAAGATTTTAGTCTTCCTCTATGAAATTAACTACTTACAGAATAAACCCAAAAACCAATATTATATACCTCCATGTCTAGTCGAGGGTAGGTATAAGAGAAAAAAAATTCTTCAATGCAATGCCAAAAAATATCAATGTGTGTGTAGGTTTGTATTACTCAAAATATCATTTCACTGCCTAAGGAAAAATACCAAACTGATGTTTTAAGTTTCAATCTTCACATAGGATCCCTTATTGCTACACATGCATATACAAGCATTATTCGAGCTCTAAACTATTCAAATATTAAGGATTTAATTAGCTATAAGATGGGAAGTTGTTGTTGTTGTAAATGAGACAGAAATGTGAATCTTTTATGACAAAGAAAATTCTTAAAAGGAGGGAGGAGAGAGCAATGGGTAGGGAGCAAGAGAATGCTTGAATGTATAGCAAAGTATAACATTTTGATCATTATAACAATGAAATGAAACTTAAGTTTGAAGCATTAATATCATTTACAACATTTATGATCAAGAATGAGTGTAAGTAGAGAAACTTTTGCATACCTGCAGATGGTACAAAATTTCATAGTTAAGTTGAAGCCTCTCATCAACAACAAGATCCAAATATCCGTGTATCTATCTCAATCGAGCCTCTAAACCCTTCAGAGTTGTCAATTTTTCCACTAACCTGTTATGCACAAAAGTCAAATTTTAGAGTTATGTCACCACTAAAAATAGAAGAAACAGAGCTTTGAAACCAAATCGACACACAACACAATGTGGTATTCATACAAAGCCATACAAACAAACTAAACTCAGAACATTGGAATGGAAACAACTTAAAATTATGATGGAGAGAATGGATTCAGGGTATAAAGAATCATTTTTTTGCCACCATAGTGAAAAGTTAGCACTTTCTTTCATCTTTGCATATTGGTTTGATGCTTCAAACGATGCATTTCTTATATTGAAAAGTGCATTCCTTATTGAGATTCTCTTTGTTTCGAGAATAGTTTAATATTCTCTACTTAACAGGCCAACCACTGACGGTGGAAGCTCATTTGGCCCCTCCCCCCCCTCACATCACTCTCAATTCCCCATACCCAATCATATAACATTAATCATTCATTCATCCATTAATAACATATAACATTCATTCATTCATCCATTAATAACATATAACATTCATCCATTCATCCATTAATAACATATAACATTCATTCATCCATTAATAACACATAACATTCAATCATTAACATATAACATTCATTAATTAACATATTCACATTCATTCATTAACATATAATATTCATTCTTTCAATTTTTACATATTATCAAAAATATGGTTGTCATGATATGATTACAATCACTTTTTTTTTTTTAAAGCCAAGTCAAGTGGAGATCATTTTCAAAATCAATATATGTCCCCCCTTTAGTTGTTCTGCCCTATGCTTGTGATCTTAATGTACACGTAGTCGTCTGCTCATGACGTGGATGCCGCTTCAAGGGGGGATCTGCTATAATAAGAAAGAAATGTTAAACCGATATGTTTTATTATTATTGTTACAAGTATTTCATTAATTAAAAGAACATTAGAGTGGTTCTCTTTACCTGATGGGTCCACATCATGTTCCTAAACTTTTGTTATAGACTCATGCTCAACATGTTGAACACCCTCTAAATCCTGATCTTGCAGTTGAAACACTAAAGGTTACATTAATTAATACACCAATTGAAATTAAATATGTTTAAGAGAACATGAGGGTGGTCCTCTTTACCTGATGGGGCCACATCATGTTCCTGATCTTCTCTAGCCTGATCATGCTCAACACGTTGATGACGCTCTACATGCTCTAAAGTTGAAACACGAAAGGTTACATTAATTAATACACCAATTGCAATTAAATATGTTTAAAATAACTTTAGAGTGGTCCTTTTTACCTGATGGGGCCGCATC
>VDFB02081194.1:12489-24987 GCA_007258455.2 Sequoia sempervirens
AGTAGGATTTAATGATTGGGGCCTATTATTTATATCAAACCTTGAGGCCTTATACATGATATCTAGATCACTGGCCCTAGGGATCCAATTTCCAATTATTGGTATTGCTACTTCCTGATCCCTATCAATATTCTTTATTGCTGCTAACAACAAAGAATATAAAGAATGTATAGATAGAAATTTTCTATCAATCTTTTCATTTAAATGCCTCAAAATAGTAGTAACAATTTCATTTTGCTTTAAGAGAGATCCCTCCTCACTTTTGTTTAATGATGCCTGCAATTCATCAATTTTTTGCAAGAGCTGCTTCTTTATAGGATCGACAAAGCACTCTGTTTCTTCTTCAACTTCCTCTAAAGAAAGGGTGAGGATAGGATTCTGACTGGGAGATCCTGGTGTGGAAACAATTGGAGAAGCAGGAGGCACTGACCCTACTGTGGAAGGTAATGTACTGGTACCTAGAGCACTTGATGTCTCCCTAATCTGCTTATACCTAAACCTCTCCACTTCAGTTTGCAACTCAAAATTTTTCTGCTGCATCTTGTTGTACTCCTTAATCAAAAGGTTATATTTTTCCATTAAGCTCTTCCTTTCAGCTTCCTCCCTTTCAGCAGTCTTTTGGGCCAATTTGGCCACATTCACAGTCAAATTAGTGGCCTCAGTGGTTGAGGTCTCTGAAGCTCTCTTGATTATCAATCCTCCCTTAAAATTTGGATTAATATCAGAAACATCTGGTTTTCTCCCTTATGGGGCCAATGCCCAAATTGCCAGAGTTTCATATTCCTCACTGAAAGCAGAGTTTTGCAATGCTGCCTTGACCTCTTCTTCAGAGTCTTGAAAGGGATTCTTAGACTTCATAATAGCATTAAATGCTATTGCATCTACAATGTCCCATTCAGGCGGAAATAATACACCAGCCCGACTCACCAGTTTTCTTCCTTCTTCAGGAGTGATGTTATTGAATTCTTCCATTAATTCAGCTTTTACGTCCTCATCATTCTCCTAGTCTGACCTGTCAGGCCTTAGTTCTCTTCTCTACCTACATTTATCTTGATACTCTTCAAACTTCATCTTCCATACCAATTGTAAGAATACAAGAGTTTTTACAAATGTATTATCATCTAGAAACTCCTTGCATGCCTCCATTCTTGCATCTTGTACACTTTTACCTTTCATATCTAAATCAAATAAAACTAATTCAGCTGGCCTAGGAGGGAAAGGCATACCAACTTCCATGTCTTGATTAGTAACAATAATCTCATCCATCAGATCCTCCTGTGGTTGATTAATTCTTTACCTCTTAGGGCTTGGCTCGGATGGTGGTGATGAGGGATTGTCTTCAGTGATGATTCTAAATCAATAATTTTGATTGCCCCAGACACTTTGAATTTTGGACTTGGTTGTGGAGGCACTTTCATAATTTGTTTTCCTTTTCTGTCCACTTCTTCTTCATCACTGCTACTATCCTTTTTCCTCCTATAAATGGGCCACCTTTCCATAGGCTGGTATGCTAGCCTTGTTTCAATTGGTCTAGCACCTTGCTCTTGTACACCCAAACTCAATTCTAAATTTATCCTTTTTGTCCTCAATGTGCCCATAATTTCCTTGAAGTTTCCCATTAGAAAATCAATTTTCTTATGGTGGGGACTGAACTCCAATAGTGGATCATATTTCAGATCCATTTTGTGTACAACATCTAGTAGCTTACCATAAGCTATCCATTTCTCCTTGTTCAACTCCTGTCTATTCAAATCAAATTCATTTCTAATCAAGTCTTTAGGGAAATTGAACTCATGCACAAATTTTCTAGTTTTTATTCTTTGTCTGAAAAGAGCAAAGAAACCCTCAGGATCATGTTGTCGCTTTGGTCCACACCTCAAATGGTAATCATTAAAGAAATTATCAAAATGCGTCCAACCTCCCTTTGAAAATACAAAATTAGACACCACTGTATAATCTGGGAAAAATGTTCCCTTACCCCTTCTAGTGAGGTTGTCCTCATGAATAAAACCTATTTGCCACATAACTTCTGCAAATCTCACTCTTGGTTGCACATTGTATGGCAGTATATGAGGGGCTCCCTGAAAATTGTATACTCTCAAGACAGTGCTGACTGGGTATGGGATAATGTCACCCCAGTTATGGTAAACCTTCAATTCTGGTTGCAATTCTACCTTCGGCTTTGAAACTACTCCACAAAATAGTTGAATGCTTTGTGATACAGACCAAGCAAGAAAATTGATTTTATTGTTGATCAAATTATGCTATCAAGTGTCTCATCTGCCATTAAAGCTCAATTTCGCGTTGCATGAATGACTCCAACCATATTTGATGCAGATTTAAATTTGATCTGTCAATTCTTCAGCTTGATCAAATCATCGACGACCACCTTCAAAACAAGCTGACACAATTTCCAACACGGCGATAAGGGGCCCACCTTACCATACACTATGAAGGAAGTCCACGTGGCAGTTGCCCACTATATCGCAATCCTGAAACTTCTTATCACACGATGGCGGGCAACAGTTGATCCTGAAATTCAATGATCTCATTCCTTTAACACAATCGCCAGTCATGTCATTAACCTTCGAGCAGCTTTTCTAGCGAGATTATAACATATCTATCGATTTAGAACATGTGCGTCTTGAGAACACTTTAGTAATCCGCCCCTTAATACATTTAAATTCAGCTAGTGTTTCCTTTACTCTTTAGGCTTCATCGGATGAGACACGTGGCACCCACCTGTGATTTCGCAATCAACCCAAGCACCATCGCGGGATGGCAGGGAACAACTCAGATCAAATGGCAGTTGGTCAGCGATAGTGTAAATTTGATCCCTCGGATAGGACACATGGCACCTGCCCGTGATTTCGCGATCCTTCAATTCCCAATCACGAGATGGCGAGCACCGTTGATATCTGCAGGAAATAGATCAACAACAACACTAAATCAACCCTTGCAAAATAAAACATTCATTAAAAGGAGAAGTGGGCATTACTAGGCGGACGACAAACAATAACATAAGTTGTTTTTTAGTTCCTGCCAGGGAACTATAGGCACCACCAGAATTTAAAAAGTTATTAATAACTCTTATTTTAACCAATGAGAACTTGAGTAATTTTTCTATTTGAATTGTTCAATCTATTATCAATGTATGGATGTAAATTATATAACAAAATATATTTCAAAAATCAATTCTCTTCAATCTAATTGGTACACAATTTTCACCCGATATAAGTGATTTTGGTGCTTCCATTACTTCCATTAACGATTATTATGGAATGATGGGTAATAAAAAATATTCAAAACCTTTTGCATTTAAATTGGCATATCATATAGATAATTTTCATTGAGTCACTCTTACTTTCATTCCCTATATCATATTTATTCGATTGAGTTTATAGTCACCTCAACCATTGATTATAATAATCTTTTAAAGATTTATCATTGCTTTACATTGAAATGAAATATTGATTTACTTTGTTAATGATTTTTTTAAATTTATTTTGCATCTATATTATAATTATAAAATTTAATATTTGAAAAATAAAAATAAAACAATTTTATGAGTAAAATACTAGTTCAAAGTATTTTATTCTAAAATACATTTCAATTATAATTTATTAATGAGAGTTTATAATTTTTTAATGAACATCATTTATTTATTTTTATTAGCATCCATATCATAGTTATAAAATTTTAAAAGTTCAAAAATAAAAATAAAACATTTATTACTAAAATATTAGTTCAAAATATTTTATTATGATTTTTTTTATATGTATAATTCAATTTGATTTGAGAATTTATAGTTTATTGTGTGTAATCATTTTTAATAGTTATAAATTTTATTAGAGATTAGTAGACTAACATTTATAATATTAAAAGATAATTCTTAATAAAAGAAAAATAAAAAATTATATTTATAGAAGAAAAATAAAATAAATTTATAATTTGTTTTATAATTTCACTTTTAACTTTAAATGTATGTTCACTCATTAAGTTGTATTTTTTTTACAATCACATTTTTATTTTAGATGTTTGTTTATAAAGTATAAAGATGCATTAAAATATATTAGAAATATTTTCTTTATATTATATAGCATTCATAACATTAAATTAACATAGAATAATTTCACAATATCACTTAACCAATCAGAAAAAATTAATCATTACAATGCAACATTATTCTCACATCAAACTAACAAAAAACATTGAAAAAATTTTATTTTTATATTATAACATTCATAACTTAAACCTTTTATACACAATATCAAGTTAATTATAAAAACACATAAAAACTTAAAGCAACTTAAATTTTTAACAATTTAATAAAATATAATTTAATATAATTAAGAAAAATTTAATAAGAATTATAGATAAATTTATGAAATATTGATTTACTTATCAAGAAAAAAAAAAATGATAAATTTACTTATTATAGATAAATTTACTTACCAATCTATTTTAACCATCAAGAAAAATTAATCATTAGTGATTGCAACATTCTTGGCACATCTTTTAAACCTACAAATAAACATTGAAAACACATTTATTTTTTATATTATAACATTCATAACTTAAACCTTTTTATACACAATGTCAAGTTAATTATAAAAATACATAAAATTATTTATAAGCAACTTAAATTTTTTAACAACATATAATAGAGTTTAGATTTGTTATATCTCTCATATATCAACATAGGTAAATTTAAAAATATTTTAAATTATATAATTTCAAAACAAAATGAATGAATTTATAGAAGATTATTTTTATTAAAGTGATAGAATTTAACCCCAATACTAACACTAATTATAAGTCTAACCATAACCCCAACCCTAAAACTAACATTAATTAACTTCAAACCAAACTCTAATTTTATATCCAACCCTAAACATAACTATGATTCTAAAACTAACATTAATAAAATCATAATTGATCCATAACCCTAACCCTAATACTAAGCCCTGCCCCAATTGAACCATAACACTAACCCCAAGCTTTATTATAGAACCTTAATCTTTACCCCAACCCTAATCCTAATTCAACCCTATACCTAATTTTAATTAAATTCTAACCCTAATTGAACCTTTTAAACTAACAAATAAACATTGAAAACAATTTTATTTTGTATATTATAACATTCATAGCTTAAACCTTTTATACACAATGTCAAGTTAATTATAAGAACACAAAATTATTTATAAGCAACTTAAATTTTTTAACAATTTAATAAAATATAATTTAAATTTAACTATAAATGGTATAGAGTTTAGATTTGCTATATCTCTCATATATCAACATAGGTAAATTTGAAAATATTTTAAATTATATAATTTCAAAAAAAATTTGAATGAATTTATAGAAGATTATTTTTATTAAAGTGATATAATCTAATCCCAATACTAACATTAATTATAAGTCTAACCATAACCCCAACCCTAAAACTAACACTAATTAACTTCAAACCTAACTCTAATTTTATATCCAACCCTAAACATAACTATGATTCTAAAACTAACATTAATGAAACCCTAATTGAACCATAAACCTAACCCTAATACTATCCCTTGCCCCAATTGAACCCTAACACTAACCCCAAGCTCTATCATAGAACCTTAATCTTTACCCCCAACCCCAACCCTAATCCTAATTGAATCCTATACCTAATTTTAATTAAAGTCTAACCCTATTTTAACCTTAAACTTAATTGAACTCATGTTTAGGGTTAGGGTTCAATTAAGGTTAGGGTTGAATTATGGTTATGATTAGGGTCAAAATTCAAATAGGATTATGGTTGGAGTTTAATTAAGGTTGCTATTCACTTAGGGTTAAGGTTCAATTAGTATTCAATTTGGGTTAGGGATCAATTAGGGTTATAATTCAATAAGGGTTTAATTAAGGTCAGGGTTAAGGTTAGTCTTAAATTAGGGCTAGGATTGGAGTTAGGGTTCAATTAAGGTAAGGGTTATTGTCTATTTTAGGGTTAGGGTTCAATTAGAGTTCTCTAGGGTTTTGATACAATTAGGGTTAGGTTTCAACAATACCTAGGGTTATGATTATAGTTTAATTAGTATTAGAGTTAGGGTTATAATACGAGTTCAATTAGGTTAGGGTCAAGGTTTAATTAGTGTTAGAGTTAGGGTTGCAATAATAAAATTTTCCATAATGATATGGAAAGGCATTCAATTGGATTCATATACAAATGCACAAATAAGAATTGGTAATTAAGAATTCTCTAGAACTAAAGTTATAACAACAAATATAATCCTTAGCTTAATCATTTGTTCTTGTTAGGGTTGGGATAAAAATTTAACGGGGCCAACCGAGACTTAGGAAATAAAACCATGCAGAGGAAATAAAGTATTAAAATCAAAGTTGGGTTTTAATTTTAATTCGGTGACGTAAGCCTAAGCCATTAACTCTAATGGTCATGTTGCCGACGGCTTAACCAAAGCCTTTCATTAAATACTAACCATGCAATGTGTAGGTCTTCCAGATTCGAAGATATGGGAGAAGATATCGATCATACCCCGCCAACTCGTAGACCTAAGGTGTCGCCCTGTTATTTGGCGCAAGGTCAGCAAAAGGTTGATGTGTGTCATGTATGGAATGTGGGGCCCAATATCCACTATTGATCTCATAACCCATGGTTTTAGATCGACAACCAAGATCAAAAGCTAATGTAAATCTCTGTTGTTCCCTGCTAGCTCGCAGGAGGAAGATGAAGGTTGGTTAAAAGTCGCGAGGTCAACGAGATTGTGATGCGTAGCTCCAACCGTTCAGTTTGCAAAGTGCATAGGACCTGCCGACATGGTAGTTGGTTTCCGAGATGGATTAATGTTATTGGTCATGAGGAAGGTGAATGATGCTTCGTTGGATGTCAAATCGAGTTAGCCCGAGATAAACCGTTTGATCTGCCAACTCTTCAAGAGATCAACGGGCAGTATTCAAAGTTGAAAAACAACACATGGTGGTCGTTTTATCGTACAACTGGTGAAGCATTAATGAATTATTCCTTGCTTGTGTAGTCACGTCGATCTCAATCTGTGTGAAGATGTTGTTGTTGGCAATCATGAAGGGTGATCTTTGGATTCTCATGTAGCTCTAGTTAAATGGTGACAGTACATATGCCACCATATTACCATGTTTGCACATGAATTTTTACTAAGCATTGATGAAGGTTTCCATTACCTCGCACAATAAATACAAGAGGAATTAACTGCTAATAGTGTCATTCTTGTAGCAGTTAGAGCACTTTGTGGGCTGAGTCTAATCAAGTTTGAGTGCTTGTCTGAGAAGAGAAAATGAGTAAGTTAGTAAGGAGGTCTGTTTGTTTGAGCTCACAAAAGCTTGGTCCTACTATTCAGGAAGGTGCTTTGGTTGACAAGCCCAGGCTTGTGCCCACTAGATGCAGTAGAAGGTTGCAATTCTAGGACATTGTTGCTCAACTGGTAGATGACAAAGGCAAGTAGTCGGTGTGCTCTATTACTAGTGTCGGTAGGAAAATAAGGTATGGGAATGGCTCCTTTGGATGTCAACACTCACCCATTGACCTTATGAGAAACACTTCTGATGATGTAACCAAAACCGACTCTAACTACTGTCAATATTTACCTCGCTTCAATCACGGTCTGCCCTCTGATGAGGAAGTGATATATGTGGTGCCATTGGCTGTTAAAACCCCAAGTAGATGGACTAGAACCGTATTGGGAAAGGACACGAAAGAAGAGGAGGCCGAGGGTCTACCGTATTGGGAAACAACTAGAAGCGTGCGTGTATACCGGGGTCTGAGTGTTGGTAAGGGCAGGGTGGCGGGTAAATAAGAAGTTGTTGTGGTGCCTTAGTGGCAATTTGGTTGCCAAGTTTTTTGTGTTCCCTTTTCTTTTAGCTTTCCCCAGTTCATGCACTATATATGTTTTGCAGATTCAACATGTGGGAAGTTTTGTAATGAAAGTCAAATGCAATGGATATTTTGTTCAAATGAAAATTTGTGGTGAAATTACGTTTGAGCTCGAAGCTTGTTGCTTCCTTGTCATATAAAAGGGAATTCAAGGCTCATTTGTAGGGAGAGAATTGATGAAAGCTCTAGCTAGGTTTTGAGTTGAATATATGGGTAGAAAGATATTTGTCCTCTGACGAGGAAGTGATATTTGTGGTGCCATTGGTTGTTAAAACCCCAAGTAGACGGAATAGAATAGATAGCCTGTTTTGAGTTTTGGATGAATATATGAAAATTATCTTAAATTGTATGGAGATATGACTTATAAGCATGAATAAGCGTATAATTCTAATATATTTTCTCTCCTTATGTGGATTTGAGTGAATTTTGAATGAAATGTTAATGATGTTGTCATTCTTCTTTTGAGAATTTGTTCAATTGTGTGTCTATGTTTTTGCTTTGATTCAAGAAAATCAATTAAATGCTTAAATGAGTCATAAGTTTACAATTATTTACAAGGATTTGATAAGTAGTAATATATTAGAGAATTGAGCTCCATAATGCAAGGTATTATATGAGTAGTCCATTCTATTAAATTTAAGGTCATTTCTGCTAACGGTAAATGGGTAACTAAATATTTAACTGTGAAGAATAAAATAATAATATGTAAATGGATCACTCACTCACTCCCTCTATCTCTCTCCCCTTAACCCTTAAACTCTAAACCCTTAATATTAGGTGTGTATTAAAACATTATAAAAGTATAAATTTTTGGAGTTCTATTAGGAATTGAATGATAAATGACGATGAATGGGAAAATCTAAGGCACTTTAATATTTTCAACTAAAAAGTTAGAGTTCAATTAGGATTAGTGTTCACTTAGGGTTAGGTTTAGGGTTCAATGAATGTTCAATTTGGGTTAGGATTGAGGATGAGGTTGGGTTTAATTAAGGTTATGAATTCAATAAGAGTTCAAATAGGGTCAAGGTTAAGGTTAGGGTTGGGGTTAAGGTTCAATTAGGATAAGATTAATTAGTGTTAGGGTTGGGATTAGAGTTCAACTGTAGTTCAAAGTTAGGGTTATGGTACAATTAGGACTAGTGTTCAATAAATGTTCAATTAGGGTTAATACTTAAGGTTACTTTTAAAGTTCAATTAGGGTTTGGATTAGGGTTGGGATTATGAATCAAGTAGGTTTGGGTTAGGGTTTGATTAG
Organism: Sequoia sempervirens; assembly: GCA_007258455.2. Classification (NCBI taxonomy): domain Eukaryota; kingdom Viridiplantae; phylum Streptophyta; class Pinopsida; order Cupressales; family Cupressaceae; genus Sequoia; species Sequoia sempervirens. Next base: position 21,648 of record VDFB02081194.1, read on the forward strand.
AGTTAGGTTTAGGGTTTAGTTAGAGTTAGGGTTAGGGTTAGGGGTAGAATTCAATTATGCGTAGTGGTCAATTACAATTAGATTTAGTGTTCAATTAGGGTAGGGTTAGAGTCCAAATAGGGTTAGGGTTTAACTAGGGTTAGGATTAGAATAGAATAAAGTTTTGTGTTTAATTTTGATATCTAGAATTTAGTATAATTTTAGAAAATGAAATGATTTGGACACAAAGATAAAAAATAGAAAAGTTGATTTTATATAGATCTTATTTCTTAATTTATTCTAAAATTCTAGTTAATAATTGTTTAATTAATATAAAATGAATATTTAATTTAATTTAATTTAATTGTATTAGATAATTAGTAAAAATAAATAGATAATAAATATTTTATGGATTTTAAAAATTAGAATTTAGTTTAATTTTATTTTTAATGTCAAATATTAAAATTTTAGATTGAAATACTTAATTGATTTTAAAATATTTATAATTAATGCTCATTTTATAAACTAATATTAAGACATTAATAAATATAACTCGCGCCATAATGTATTAAAGACGCATCAAAGTATTTATCATTCCTTCGGCTTCACCAGATGAGACACGTGGTGCCCGCTCGTGATATCACAATCAATAAAGAACTCGCAACTTTTGATCACGTGATGGCGAGAAACCATGGATCTCAACCATCGGAAATCCTATTCATTCAACACAGTCACCAACCTTGTTATTAACCATCAAGCACCTTTCTACTGGGATTATAACATCTCCGTTGATTTAAAACATGTGCATCTTATAACTGCTTTAGTAACCTGCAACATAATGTATTAAAGACCCATCAAAGTATTTATCATTCCTTAAGCTTCACCGAATGAGACATGTGGCGCTCGCCCATGATATCACAATCAACTGGTGGGGTCATTGCGGGATGGCGGGGAACGACTGAGATCACATGACGATTGATCTATGGCCATGCGAACTTGTCCCTCTACAAAATAAAAACATTTATTAGGGGAGAAAAAAGGAAAAGGAAAGGTCCTTTTATAGTCCACGATACTAGGCGATTTTTTTTTGGGTCTATAGATGGCTTATAGTATATGGGACTCCTCGTACTCCCAATATGAGGGAGGCACCTAACTTGTGCTCCACAATACGAGGTGTACATACCTTACTCCCAATATGAGAGAGCCCAGTAGTTGTGCGGGGTGCAAAATAAAAACATTTATTAGGGGAGAGGGCACACTCAATCATCATGATAATACCCAGTCTTACCACATATTTATACTATATATTATAAATAAACAGTCCAAATGTAAATAAAGAAAGATATTTATACAATCCAAGAAAATAAGTTAAAATGTATTTAATAAAAAATTATATATCAATTTGTTTTTCTTTTTTAGATGAATTAAGAGTATGATTTAAAATATTTTAATTCAAATAACATAAATGATAAATTGAAGTGGGAAAAATTGAATATTATTTTAAAATTTTGAGGTTTCATATTTATATGTGTGAGATTGATCTAATATTCCAGAAAATGAATGTTAAAATATCATGAAAAAATAGGCATAGAATGAATGTAGAAGTAAAATTATATTTCATATATTCATAAAATAAGATCTAATAAACAAAAATATATGCAATTAAAAATAAAGGAAAAATAATTCAACCCAAATTTAGATAAGAGAGATAATTAGATTATATGTGCTTTAAGGCTAGGGTGAGGGTTTGATTGGGATTAGTGTTCACTTAGGGTTATGATTAGAGTTATGAATCTACAATTAGGGTTCAATTAGGGTTATGATTAGAGTTATGAATCTACAATTAGGGTTCAATTAATGTTCACTTAGGGTTTCTTTCTTGGGAGAAGTTTATTGAATGGTAAGTGTATTTTTATAAAATTAATATGTCAAGAATTAATTTTAGATAATACTACATGTGATTTTTCATATGGTATTAAATTGTAGATTAAAATTGATAATAGATTTCCTTCCTTCTTTTGCATTGTAAGCTACCATAATATATGGTCTTAAAATCCTATTCATATTTTGAGCTTTTCTAAACTATACAACACGACATCCAACAAAAAAAATTGTTATGCATTTTTTCCAAGCACAAATCCTTAGAATTCTTAATGTGTTAGGTTAGTTCTTTATTGCAATAAATAAATACACACTAATATATATATAATGGATTTGAGGGAAAATATTAAAATATTTATATATATAGAAAATTTAAATGCAAGGGATTCAAGTACATACCTTTTCTTTTGTTAATGTTGATGAAGATACAAATCTTGATGAAGTGCCAAATTTGATGACATGACATAAAAAACTAGAATATCTTTGCTCTATGTGGCACTTGAATTTTTTTACAAAACTATAACTAACTCTACGTCAAATTTGTGACTTTGGACCTATTTTGCATCAATAAATATGAGCTTTGACACATGCCTCCTAATCTAGCATACAATATGTACTTGAATGATCAAAATAGTTGGGAGTAGTGTTGAGATTGGTGGATCTTTGGGAAGGTCCAATGCTTCACCTTTGTATCTCTCCCTATAGATAGAGGTAGAGATGAATATAGAATGAGAGAGGAAAAGGGATACAAATAGATAGATATATAGAGAGAGATAGAGGGAGAAATAAATATATAGAGAGATAGGGAGATAATGGGGGGATATATATATATATATAGAGAGAGAGAGAGAGAGAGAGATGGAAAGATAGAGATATAGGGAGATATAGAGAGAGGGAGAACAAATAGAGATGGAGGGAGATAGAGAAAATGAGGAGATAGAGAGAAGAGAGAGAGAGAGATAAATGGGAAGAAGGAACTATGGGGATATATGGGAAGAGATAAAAGGGACAAATAAGTTGAGATATGAAGATAGATAGGGGTATAGGAGGAGCAAAAGTCGAGGGAGAGAATGGAGAGAGATAGAGAGAGAGAGGGAGGAGAAAGGAGAGATATGTAGGAGGGAGAGATAGAAGATGAGGAAAGGGGAGATATATGTAGAGAGGGGGAGAGAGAGAGGGAAGCTTGAGAGGGGAGGCTAATTTTTTAGTTTAAATTCTATGAAATATTCAATAAATAATAATATAAATATTATAAGAATTATATAATTTGTATTTTAAATTACACACTATATTTTATTTTTTGAAAAATATGTAATTTTTTAACCATTTTCCTATATATTTAGTATTAAGATTTTTACATCTTTTAACAATTCAATATATAATACAAATAAAATATAGTTAATAATTTAATTAAATAGCATACCTATATTAATTAATAATATATGTAAAACAAGCCGAGAGTTATCTTTATCAAGATGCT